>CAUYRT010060343.1:0-17891 GCA_963574885.1 Lepilemur ruficaudatus
GGGACAGGTTTGATGGAAGACAATTTTTCAATGAAGCGAGGGAGAGAGGGATGATTTCGGGATGATTCAAGTGCATTACATTTATTGCGCAGTCAAATCTCTCTAATGATAATCTGTATTTGCAGCTGCTCCCCAGTGCTAGCATCACCACCTCAGCTCCACCTCAGATCATCAGGCATTAGATTGTCATAAGGAGCATGTGACCTAGACCCTTGCATGCACAGTTTATAGTAGAGTTCACACTGCTATGAGAATCTAATGCCACTGCTGATGTGACAGGAGACAGAGCTCGTGCAGTGATGTGTGCAATGGACATCCGTAAATACAGATGAAGCTTCACTGGCTTACCTGCCACTCACCTCCTGCTCACCTTCACCTCCTGCTGTGCGGCCTGGTTCCTAACAGGCCACGGACTGGTACCAGTCCATGGCACCCGGGTTGGGAACTGCGGATATAGAGAGTGATGTTTTCTCAATGTAGGCTTGGGTTCAAATTCTGACTCTCCTGCTCTGTATGATATGGTCGAAGTTCTTTAAGCTAAGCTTCATTCTTTCTACTGTAAAATGGAGATAACAACATTGCTAACCTCACTGGGTTGTTTTAAGAACTATGTGAAATAATCCACAGAAAGCTTTAGCACATTGCTTGCTCTGTCTTAAGTGTTCAATAATTGAAACTTATTAGCAATACTATTATGAGTGGCTTCATCAAGTTCTTTACTGGCAAGGCATGTCATTTTTTTAGCCTCATTTTAATGAAACCAGTACCGGAACCATCAGAACAATCACAGAAAGAAATTCTGTGCAATCGCTTTTAGGGTCTCTATCCATCATAAAAGCTACCTTGGCATTCCAATCTAACAATGAGTCTTATTTGTGTGGTTTTTGGCAATTTCAGAGCTGGGAGCATTCAAGAGTTGAATGTTCTAATTTCCAGAAGAGGAAACTGAGGCCTACAAAAGGCAAGTGAATAGTCTGAAATCAGGTAGTTAGATATGGGGCTGGGCTAGATCCCAAGTGTCCTAAATTCCAGTCCTGTATGCATCTCTAACATATTTTTGTTCTCTTTGTATTCCTTCCTTCAGGGCTAGAAATCTCAGTTGCAGTTGCTTTGATTCAGGAACCAAAAGTTTTCTTCGGTGCCAGCAGCTATAGTAATAAAATGCTTGCAACTAAAGCTTACACCCTCAGAGATGTTGGGCTGAGGGGTCTGTACTTCTGCCCTTGCAACCCCTCTATCAAAAAGTCCTTCCTTCCGATGGGCTCCCCCAAGGAGGGAAGTCATAAATTTGGGGGTTGTCTGCTTCTTGTTGGTCATAGCAAATCCAAGGAAAAATAAGTCTTCCTGATACTTGGTACCATCTTCCATAATTCCTCTTTATGTCTTTTTTTTCTTATGGTTTCAAAATGAAAAGCAAACAGAAAAATCATGAAATTTTCGTTTCCCCCATAGAGTCGTTCAGTCCCTTGGTATTTTCCTCTCAAATAAGATTATTTTCTCTGGCACCACTTCAAGTTCTCTGTAAAGATACTTCTGGCCCTCACTCATGCCTTCATTCAACAAATATTGATTGAATGCCTGTTCTGTGCTGGGTGCCAGGGTACAATGGGGAGTCAATTCAGTCATACTCAGTGTGGAAAATGCATTTTCTTATTTCTTCCCTACCTACCTTAGACTTCACGGTGTTAGCCGTCTTCCTATCTAAGTTCTTCCAATAACTATACCTGCCTGTGGGTTTTCAAAGAAGCCGATCCTTATGAACATTTTAAACTTCTCTCATAAACATCATGCAACATGACATCAAAATTCACATCCCTGTATTGCCCTTTCCCTGCAGGTATGCACACAAGTCACATGTTTGGTATACATGCAAAGACACAAAAGGAATAGAAATGTAAAGCTCAATACAGACTAGGTAGAAATTTTTAAAAAGAATTATGAAGTATATTGTCAAGAATGTTTTTACCTGAAAATATTTTGAATTTTTTTAAATGGTTAATAAAATATTTTAGTGTTTCTGTGTAGCTTACGGACTTCACTTCCCCGAGCCCCAAATGATTTTGATGTAGAAATAGGAACATGTGAATATAACCATTGTTTTTCAGATAACAGCACAGAACATCAGCATTTATGAGAATGATATTGCCATATCTTATTTCATATAATTTAATACCCTTATCCATGGATTCCTTTGGGGAAAAATGTTCAAATACCAATGAATAGCACGGAAATATAAAGTTTCTCGGTGTTTTTACGCGTCATGTTAAAAAGCAGTAGCCTTCTCTTGTTTTTTAATGGTGCCATTGTGGACCCATACCTGGCATTCTGAAGGGATACACATAATAGAGACAAGCAGAAAGGGGGAAGAGAAGCGACACAGCAGTAAGCAGGATAGAAGAGGCATTTTTTAATGCAGCCAGATATGAGCAGGGGAAATGCGTGTTTACCCAACGAGTGCTGGCTACCACTCTTTCATACCATTACAATCTCTACACCCCAGAGTAAAACACAGCTACTTGCACTACAAAAGCAAGATGCACACTGTCCAACAGCTAGGACTCCATTTCCACAAGAGAAGACAGCCTGTGAACTCTGTGCACATCAGTTTACTAACTTTAATTTCTGCAGATATGTTTCCAGCCTCCTTAAGAGGTCAAGAATTGAACAGATAAAATTATAAACAAAGAGCTTGTCTTGTTAGTGTAAAGATATCAGATAGAAAGGAGTAGGTGGAAATCTAACACCTTTGAAAAGCAGAAGGAAATTAGAATCTGGCTCTTATTTGTCTGCTTATTGAAAGATGAGTTTGACTATATCCACATTCAGAACATCAGGTTGTAACTGCATTATATATTCACCTATAACCTTTGATTCATAAATGCATTCCTATCAATACAGTGTTTTATTCTAGTGTCATAGATCCAGCCTTAACAGTGAGGGGAGATCTTCATGGCTAAAAACTGATAGGATCTAAATTTGCATATTATTCGGCTTAATATTTATCAATGTGCCTGTTACATAGGAAATATTCCATTTCCTCCATTAAAGCAAAGTGAAAAGACCAACTTCTAAACAGATGGTGATATTCTAACATAGCAAGTTCTTCAGAGAAAAAATAAAATTATCTGCAAATACTATTGAATTAAATGTACATTTCCAAATGTACATTTCCAAAGCAAATAATACAACTGTGTGTTAGGACAGAAGAGGGTGTTGGAATGATTCCTCAAAGTAGAAAATGCTTAGGAAGACCATTGTCTATGACTCAAATGAGATACTGGCTTTTTAAAAAATTTATGAAGACCATTGACTCATTTATCCAAAAGACATTATTTGTTGCTCAAGCCTCTTTCAGGATCAGAATATGAGTATTTGTAAGGATTTATGGAAAGTAAATTCACTGAAACACTGGATGTTATAGCTCTTATAGTTTGTGACAAGTACCTCTTGCTTTATGGATATAGGATAATAGAAAAAAATGGCACACATAGAATATGTCATTTGTAAGATACAGGAAACGCAGTAGAAATAGGAGTGGCTATTTGGTTTGCTGAGTAATATCTCAAATAAAGTGGAAGCAGCCCCATGATGGACACAGCCGTATGACACTACAATAGAATGCCCAACCCACAGCTAAACATACCTCTCAATACCACCATGAAGCTGGCAAGCTTCCAATAAGTTGATAAAAGTGCAAAATCTGTAAAGTCCACTCCCACTCAGCAGTCACTTTTTGTGAGCACACAGAAGACAGTGAAACACTGACTTTGGAGTCAGGGTCTCCTAAATTCAAATAATAGGATATCATCACCTGCCTGTATAAAGTGAACATCAAAATGCCTAACAAAGATCAATAAATCCTAGCTGTTCTTATGATTACAACAGATTAATCTTATGGCTTTGAGCTTTTTCCACTATACCCTAAGAATGACACTGAAACTTTATACAACTCTCAAAGAACGGAATGAAAATATTTTCTGAAAATGGAAAAGGAGGAATGACACAAGCTACCTGGAAAGTGGAATAGCTGCACGCTCAACTAGTTAAATAGAGGGAATTCTGCTGTTAACAAGCTCTGATTGATAGACTAAAGAACTTCAATCATCTCACAGTGCCATCAGACTCCTGGACCCAAGACTCAAGGGCAAAAAATTTAGAAATAATAGCACTGCTACCACAGCCAGGACTGAGAGGGCTACAAATCAGGCAACATTCAAAGGACTTGAAATTGGAAAGAGAATTTCCAAAGTTGCAAAACACAGAAGACATTTCCACCTCTGCCCTAGAAATGGAGTCAAGCGTTCTGCCAAGACTTGACCTCCCAGAACACAGAGTACACATGGCAAGACCTTGACCAATACAGCCTGGCTCCCATCTTGCCTCCCACCTGCCTCAAGTTTTTCGTGTGCTGCAACAAGGGAAAGACGTCGATCTGTCAGGGAAGCACACCAAATCGAGACGTAAACCCTTCACTTCCAAGAAAAAGTTATGAATTAGAAGAAGATCGGGGGGGGAGGGGGAAAAAAAGAAGATCTGTTGAGGGTGACTGCCCAAATAATAAAAACAATTAGACAAATATCCCTGAGTTGGCAGTAACTAGGGAAGGGAGGGGGTAATTTATCATTTTTTTTAAAAAATGAAAATATAAATACTCTATATTTTACTCACCTTATGCAGAAATTGCATGCAAAATATATAACACCACCCTGTCTTTCTAAACCCAGCCATTTACATGCTAGGATGTTATCTTCAATGTTGTTTTGTAAGAATGGGTTTGTTTTTTTTTTTTTACAGTGTACTGCAATCATTCCTCAGACTTCTTAAATGGCACAACCATACTTAACTTTTCTGTGAAGACATACGCTGTAACTGCATGCAGGACTGTGAATGGTGAGGTCTCCCATCCCACACACCCTTCACAAAAGTTAAGCTGAACCATCGGTTTGGTACACAGGTGCTTACAAAGGCTACTAACAGGCACTTCTTCACTCCTTCATTGTCCTGTCTACCCCCCACCCTCACCCTCATCCTCATCCACCACATCTAAGCAGAGCTGTTCTCAGCCCAGAAATACATTCTTCAGGTACGTGGTGGCTTACTAGAGCACACAGAACTTCCATCTCTTCACAGCCTGATTTTCATTTCCATAGCCAAACACCAACCACACCCCCACGTTGTATTCCAACAGCCTCAATTCCAAGCATCACCCCATGGTCTCTCTACTTTTTTTTTCCTCTTCTGGCTTTCTTGTCCCTCATCTCCAGCTACTCTTGCCAAACTCCAGTTTGCCTGTGCAAAAACTGACCTTGTTCTAACAATTCGTGCTCTCATTGCAACACAGAAAGCTGATAATTTTTTTTTTTTTTTTTTTTGAGAGAGAGTGTCTAGCTCTGCTGCCCAGGCCAGAGTGCCATGGCATCAGTCCAACTCACAGCAACCTCAAACTCCTGGGCTCAGGCAATCCTCCTGCCACAGCGTCCTAAGTAAGCTGGGACTATAAGCACACACTGCCATGCCTGGCTAATTTTTTCTATTTTTAGTTGCCCAGCTAATTTTTTCTATTTTTAGTTGCCCAGCTAATTTTTTTTCTATTTTTAGTAGAGACGGGGTCTCGCTCTTGCTCAGACTGGTCTTGAACTCCTGAGCTCAAGTGATCCTCCTGCCTCGGCCTCCTCCCAGAGTGCTAGGATTACAGGCATGAGCCACCACGCCCAGCCAAGCTGCTAATGTTTTACTTCAGAGTGTTCAACCGTCCTCAATAAGCTCATATGCTGTGTCTTCAGGGTCTTCTACTTTTCCAATAAGGAAAAGGGTTTTTTCCCAGCTACCTCTGAGAATAGGGCCATTTCAGAAACCCAAGTGCCTCTCAATACTGTTCCAGCTTTAGTTTTACCACAGTGTTAATGAAAAGGCAGCACACTGATAAAAGTAGGTCATGAGTAATATCTATAAACATTTTCACTATGTACCAAACCAACTCAATTCTTTTAAAAATGGTGAGATAGGCTCAGAGAAACAAAGTATTTCCTGATGTTTTAACATCACTAAACCAATGATGCTAGGACTCTTAGCCTCCCCCATCAGGTGCCAATAAGCTGAAGGCAGGTGGCTGTAGGTCTTTTTGGTCCTCTTCAGGTCTGCTCTCCAATAATACACTCACAACATATTCTTTAGTAGCTGAATCAAAAGGAAAGGAAAGAAAACCCACCTAATGGACAAGGTCTAATCAAATATACGCCTTACTGCTTCTCAAAAAGTCTTTCCTTATTCCACCTATTCAGTATGCAGTCCCAGAACTGACTGTTTTCATTTCTGTCAGCAGCCGTTTATAGAATGGTGTGTGACCTGTGCTTACTTGCGCACAAGGACTGAGGAACAATATACGGCCGTCCAGCCAATTTCCAAATCAGCCTGTCACGTCACACTTGTCTTTTCTATTATTGTTGTTGTTCATTTCTAATTTACTGCACTGTCATCAGCAAAAATGTGGTCTGTATAACATCAAATCTGGGGGAATTCATTAAGATGAGTTAAGTTTTCTAAAGTTCCATGAATGTGTGAAAATAATCTGTATATCCTGTTTGTTGGATGCAAAATTACATACCTATTTATACCAAACTAGTTAGCCATGGTTTTCAATCTGATATATCCTTATTTACATTTTTGCTACTTTGTTTATAAGAAAGGTGTGTTAAAAACCTAGATCATATTCATTTTTAGAAAATGAAGCCAATGTAGTGTCTTAAGAGGATGAATATAAAGCATCGTAAAAGAACAAGCACCGCAGTCCTTATTCAGAGAGGCATTAAATCTGTGGTTTTCAATTTGTGTTCTGTGGGATGCTGGGATCCATGAAGGTACTTTAAGAGTTCTCTAAACTTTTATTCACATTTCATCTTTCCCTCTATTTTGTTAAACTGGAATAAAAAAGCATACAGTCAAATGAGTTATATACCAAATTTAGAGACCTCCAAATTGTTCACTTATGCTACTTCGGTAGGTTATTTACTTCTACCTTTACGCACACATGTTATTTGAAGTTCTTAGAAACATGTTATCAGTTGAGAAGGCTGTAATTTGCACTAGACTTTTCTCTTTTTGTTAATCAGAGTGGATGTATGTGTACACTTTTGTGAAATTATTTAAGAACACACATGCAAACCACAATCAATAAATGACAGGGAGAGCTCAGGCACATGTTTGCATGTTTGCTTTCATCCTGTTACAACAGTCAGTTGAGCAATAAGGAAGGAACACAATATGTCTCATCATAACATTTAATATAGATCACTGTAGAGATTACTTTATGTTTGGGGAGCTTCTTGTCTGACTTCTACAAATGTGATAGAGAGCTCTTCTAAGTTTGGGCTACTTCTTGTCCATAGCAGATCAGTGTCTTCACAGGCAGCTGGATGGTCCTGCATAGGAAACCTGCATACTGTCATTGCAGCAAACCTTTCACTGCCTCAGCTCTAGTCCAGCTGGTTGCCACCATTCTTTAGCAATAAAACTGTTTCTTCAAATGAAATTTTACATGGCACCCCAATGTATAAAATAGATGAAAATAGAACTATTCTAATGAAAGGAGTGAGGGTTAAGACTCCATCTCCAAGGCCCCCAAGGGTCCATCAAAGACCTAACAATGACTCCACTGTGCACATTCTCGAAACCAATGCAGAAAGGTCCACCTTCAACCTGGCTATGAGTCATCTCATTTGCCTTTGTCCCCAAATACTTCCTCTCTGCCTCAACACTTTAGTTGAGAGTTCATTTGTAAGGTCTACCAGGCTTTTCCATTCAGCATCTCCTAAAGATGCCACCTCTCAGATAACCCCACCCCCATCCCCACTTAAGACTCTTCTCATCTGGGAATGAAAATCTGAAATGTATTGGGTGCCCCTAGTGAGAACTCCAAGGGTGGCTACCTAGAGCTTGAGAGAATGAGATGAGACTATAGGAAAGAATCTTGGGGACAACCATTATTGGGTCATTCATGGGAAAAGAAGAGCTTTAAGTCTAGGGCTGAATAGTCCTCGAAAAATCTAGGCCAAACTGTCCAAAAAGGAACCAATATGCAGCACTGACCTTGCAATAGGAAACCAGTGTCCTTAAAGAGACAATAGGGGGAACTACTGGGAGAATGTTTGTAACCAGCTACACTGCTGCTTCTTTCCTGTATCTAAATGGACACTTTGAGGTTATTAGAAAATATGACCAGATTAGTCTTTATGGGCTCAAGAATCTATGTTCGGGTGGAACCCTCAAAAGTCAAGATATGCTCTGAAGAACACCATGAAATCGGTACAACAAACTTAAAATAACTCAGAATGTATTATTTTGTGCTATATCAGAAGCCACTTTGTACTAAATTATAGTACAAAATAGCAAAACAAGGTACAAAACTATTTTAAAATACTACTCAAAGTAAAACTTTAAATTCTCTCCACTGGATTTTTTTCTATGAATTCAGAAGAAATTGCTAGTATTGTATTTTAACCACAGAACCAATTGGCCCAGCTGACAGCTGTGTTATAAGGAATGTTTTATATGAAAGCATTGTTACTTAAAACCAATAGTAAGTTTCAGGGAGAGAGAAAAGGGCATAAGGAAGAGGGGACAGAGAAGACCCTAGTGTGCCCTACCTAGCTTCATGTGAGGGCAGCACAGAATCAACTCTGGGCTGCAGGGATTAAGTACAAAGGGGATGTCCCAGGTAGGTGGTCAAAGTCATATACAAGTCAAACACCAAGAAACTAAGGAGCAGGTCAACAAGGTGAGAAGTAGCTTATGGAATTGAGAGTCACAGGGGGACAGCATTCCAGGAATTCAAGAGGATACCTAACCTACAGACAGAGGAGATGACACAACTCATCAGAACCAGCAGTAGCAAGAGCTACAAAAGGTACACAATTATTGTTTATCAAAAGCCAGAGAGATTCTCTTACTTTCTAAGTCACAGCAACATATTTGATCCCCTTGCTCTCCCCTGCTCTGCCCATCCAATTTCAAAGGTTCCCCAATTCTTCCAACCAGGTTCCTTCACTAAGTTCCTTCTTCCAGCTCTGGGCAGATGCAAAGCCAAGCCTGGGATGAGGGCTTCTATGGGAACAAAGCTCCTATTTTCGGAGTACACCTCTGAGAAAGACATCTGAAGCCAGGAGGTTACCACTATACAGAGGCTAAAACGAGCAGGCGAGATGGTCAATGAGAACAAGAGCCTTGTTAAAAAAGAATTGGGGAGGAAAACCGCAACACAGATGTACTAACACTGAAATAAAGACTTTGTATTAGCAAAGAGACTATGAATCAGCAAAAGAACAAGCCAGGAGGGTAAAGGAAACTGTAGACAAGAGGAGCATAAACTGTGAAGATGTAAGTATCCGTGAGTTAATAAGAAATTGATGAGCAAATCTTCAGAAAAGATGTTTGTGGGTTCGGAGGAAATGGACAAAATGTGTAATATTATACTTAATTTTTTAAAATGAGGATGAAATGGGATTCTTGTGTAAGAGAGATAACTATAAAGTAATGGAAAAGGTTTTAGAAGCCACACAAGAAAATCAATGTTATAATCTAGAATCATGTTTTAGTATGTCCACATTTTAACATATAAAGGTAGCCCTCACATACCAACAAATTTGATTGCAAAAGTTTGTAATTTGAGTGTTTTGGCCCCAAGAAAAACAATGTTATAAATGGCATTCCTTTTAAGTTAGGTTTTTCCTATATGTATTTGCATATCACATAAAAAATATAATTGCTATATAGCTATAGAACCTTGAAAGTAAACCAAAATGTCTAACCATAGACATCAATGGTATTCATCTATTTTCCTAGATATATCACACTAAAACTTTACATATTAATGTCCAAGAAATAAAAGATTTTACATTTTAGAATCTATAGCATAGAACACGATAGAGAAATTTACTTATTTTGCATAGAAATTACAATTTTTAATTTGAAATAATTTATCTTAATTTCTTGTGCCTCTAGACAGTTGAGATATACATTCCTTTAGCTCCTATAATATAGTTCTAAACTGTGAAAATTTCTGACACAGGAAAGAAAAGATTTTAAAATTCTATTCTAGGCCAGGCATGGTGGCACACACCTGTAATCCTAGCACTCTGGGAGGCCAAGGCAGAAGGATTGCTTGAGGCCAGGAGTCTGAGACCAGCCTGAGCAAGAGTAAGATCACACTTCTACAAAAAAAAGAAAAAAAAATAGAAAAATTAGTCAGACACATGCCTATAGTCCCAGCTACTCATGAAGCTGAGGCAGGAGGATCCCTTGAGCCTAGGAGTCTGAGGTTGCAGTGAACTATGACACCACTACACTCTAGCCTGGGAGACAGAGCGAGACTGTCTCTAACTAACTAAATAAATAAATAATAAAATTTTATTCTAATCTAAAAGGTCTTGATCTTATGTTCTCTATAGGAGACAGAAGCTCATAAAAGAAAATGTGTTGGCTTCTACTGTTAGGAAATTGGACATTTTTCACATGTATTACTGTGGAAGAAGTTTTACATTTCATTCAGGTGCAAAAACACTTATGAACTCAAGAGCAGCCCAAACATAAGAAGATAAAATACAGCATGACTTTCCAAACCAAAATCTGGGCATATGTCTATCAGTGGATTTTTGTGACCCTTTTAGGAAAAGGCAGCATTGGAAACATAATTTAGTTGTCAAAGTATTGGAATTTCTAAAGCATCTCTCTGATTTACTGGGAAAATGCACAAGAATATGTGAAGTGACACAGTATCAGAAAATCCAGCACTTGGTCATCACAACAGACCTCCATGAAGACATGACACACACAGTTATTTGCATTTCCTTCACTTCTGACCACAAGGGCTCAGGGCTGAGGCCCCACTGATTGCCCATAGTAGAGGAAAGGGAAGGGAAGTTATTTTGATGGAAACATCCACACCTACTTACGTTCCTTTTCTCATGGCCCCGGTAATGAACAGGATGACCATGCACTAAGCCAAATGCATCTCTACCTACACCACCCTCATCTGGAAGCTTGTCCTCATAAACCCATCCTACTCTGGGTACTCCCTTAATCAATGTGTCTCAAGAGGTATGAATGCTTTACCTTGGTTAACTCGTACAGGTCATATGCCACTTCTAAGTACCCCACTCCCACCTCATGAGAATGTCTCATCTCTCCAGTAAAGTTGTGTATTTCCTGAAGACTGTCTTCTTGTGTGTTGCTTCTCCACTTTCCCTCACCACTGGACTGACAACTGGCCAGCTGTCACTCAAATGCTAATTGTGTCTACCATCTGGCTTTCTCTAACAGCCCCTTCCTTCCTCTGCTTCTCTCTGTTCCCCGCTGATTTCATTCAGGAATAACCCAAAAATTGTCTTGAGACTCCAATGATAGCTGCACTTTTTTGGTAAATTAAAGTATATTTGCATCCAACTCCACAGTATTTGATTAGCAACTACTATGTGTCCAGTACTGTACTAGCAACTATGGATGGCATGAAAGAAACACGATCCAGCCATTCCCCTCAGGAAGTTTATAATCAGCGTGAGGCAAAAAAGATGGACTCATTTACAACAAAGAACAAACAAAACAATATTATCAGGGAGCAAAATGTCTGGTACATCCTGTAGACCAGCCAGCACAGGATAGATATCAAAAGGGAAATGGGCTTGAAGTCAGAAGACCTGAACTCTGCTACTTTCTTCCTAGCTGTGTGACCCAGGGGAGTCATATAGCCTCTCCCAGACTGTTTCCTCAATATGGTAATATTTACCCAGCAAGATTATTAGGAGGATTAAGGGATATAGCATATGAATAAATTTTATAAACTGTAAACTGAGATACCATCGTATTCTAATTAGAATGGCCATTACTAAAAAATAAAAAAACAATAGACGCTTGTGCGGGTATGGTGAAAAGGGAACATTTATACGCTATCGGTGGGAATGTAAATTAGCACAACCTCTATGGAAATAAGTATGGAGATTTCTCAAAGAACAGATTGGCTTCAAGCAAGAGCCAGGACCTCAGCTGATCTACCATTTGATCCTGTAATCTCCTCTACTGGGGTTATCTACCCAAAGCAAAAGAAATCATTGTATCAAAAAGATATCTGCACTAATATGTTTATCACAGGACAATTCACAACTGCAAAGATATGGTATCAACCTAAGTGCCCATCAACCAATGAGTGAATAAAGAAAATGTGGTACATACAGACTGTAGAGTACTACTCAGCCATAAGACAGAATGAAATCATGTCTTTTGCAGCAATATGAATGGACGGGAGTCCCATTACCCCAAATGAAATAACTCAGGAACAGAAAAATAAAGGCCACATGTTTTCACTTATAAGAGGGAGCTATGGCTATGCACAGATACAGAGTGGTATCATGGACACTGGAGACTCAAAAAGCAGGAGGCTAGGAGAGGATGAGGGGTTAAAAATTACCCGTTGGATATAATGTACACTATCTGGGTGATGGGTACACTGAAAGCCCAGACTTTACCACTGACAATTTATAAATCTAATGGAATTCAACTTAGACCCCCTAAATCTATTGAAATAAAAAAAACCCAGTAAACTACTGGTTACATGTAAAATGGTTGTTTTATAATACAAATAGACACCCTGGAGGTCAGAAAGGGTCAGAAAGGGGGACCAATGTGACCAAGGCTTCAAGCAAGAGCCAGGACCTGAGCTGAGCACCTTCAAGCCAGGCAGCATTTAGCTCAATGGTGAGGAATATGAAAAACAGCATGTTGGTACAAGGGCATGTTTTGACTTCAATTGAACAAATATTTTTCTTTTTGTAGAGACGGGGCCTTGCTATGTTGCCCAGACTGGTCTGGCCTCAAGTAATTCTCCCACCTCAGCCTCCCAAATCTGGGATTATAGGTGTGAGCCACTGCACCTAGCCCAGCTGAACTAGGATTGAGGAGCCTTGCTAATCACTTCAAAGGATACAAATAGAAATAAAATATAATCCTCTCAAGATTTCTAAGTCATACAGAGATAAGACAAACACACTAGTAACTACCAAACTGGCTGGAAACTCAAAGGGATGCTTGTGAGTTAACGTAGCAAGTTGAAGATGGCTGGACGACTAACCTCTTGTTGTGTGGGGTTCTAGTTCCTCTGCCACCAGCTATGTGGATCCAGCATGGGTCACCACCCCTCTGCAGGCCTTGCTTTCTCAAATATGAAATAAGAGGTTTGAACTCAATGGTTGCTTCCCAGCACAAACATTCTATGCTCTATAGGTTCAAAGTTCAGTGCTTAGCCATGAGAAATGTAAGTGGGGTCACAGTGACAGCTGTCCCTTGAATCACCTATAATTCCCTTAAAATGAGAGCCTAGATGAGGGCAGTCGTAGTGGGAATGGGAAGGAGGGGATTCAGGAGACATTAATTTTAACATAGGACACAGTGCCACATTGAGTGGAAAAGTATGCAACAAAGGAAACTCCAAAGAATGCAGCCTAGGTGGCCGGCAGGACAAAATGGTGTTGCTGACAAAAATAAGACACTTGAAGTAGAAGAGGGGAGAGAGCTGGGGTGGCCATAAGATGTCTGCAGGTGGATGTTAGATTTTTGGAGGTGAAAGATAATGAGATTGGATTAAGGCAGGTTCAGCATCAGGGATCACCAAAGCCATGCCAGAGAGAAATGCTTGAAAATCACCCCTACTCCCTGCGGCCCACATTTACCTCCGTCTTCGCAACAGAGGCAGAGTGACCAACAGTGAAAGGTCTGAAAAGAAGGCTGTGACCGTACAAACCACAGAAGACGGAACACTCTGTTAGTTCAGCATGAACATGACCAAGGACCGCAGCAGGGTGTTCTCAGCCAAATTAAATTACACGGGACATGATGGGCAGCCCCTGCCGAACTAATGAAACTTTATTTCCAGACATCATTGCTCTGCTGTAAGGTACTTTAGGGAAATGTCAGCGAAGACAGCTGCATGCCCCTTCGCCAGCACAGCATCTTCTCCTTGGGAGCCTTCAGATTCAAAACTTAGGTCTTGCTCGCCATCATCATCATACACTACTCATCTGACCACATGTCAAGGAAAACACACACTGGCCCGTAGTAGTATCATTCTTCTCCTACTCCTTCCCTGCCTCTCTCACTCTCCTTGAAATAATTACCACTTTTACCATTGATACTAATAAATGATATGTTAAAACCCTTCTCTAATTACTTAATGTCTGTGGGTTTTCAGAAGAGAATTTGTTTAACTGTGTTTACATGTTTGCTGTGTTTTTGTTCTCACCTAAAACAATACTACTCAAAATATGTCATACATGTCTCCTGATGCACACCAGCAAAAGTTTCTCTAGCAAATTGCTTTCTAGCCTTTTTCGTGATATTTCTATGACCTACCAAGGGAAATGCTCATGAGCAAAGGCAACAGGTATGAGGGCTCCTGAAAGGTCAGGCCCTGCCCAGATACCCCAAGGGAAGAGGGGTTCAATATCTCAACATACCGGAACCAGTTCAGTGCACACCAGGGGAAGCTCTGCTCTAGGGTAGATGTCAAAGAGTGAACTATCCAAGCTGCAGGTATGTGCATGTTCAGTAATACAAGATAATGCCAAATTGTTGTCTAATATCATTGTTTTATACTCTTAACTTCACTTTCTTTTTTTTTTGAGACAGTCTCACTCTGTCACCCCAGGTAGAGTGCAGTGGCATCATCATAGCTCACAGCAACCTCAAACTCCTGGGATCAAGCCATCCTCCTGCCTCAGCCTCCCAAGTAGCTGGGAATACAGGGGCACACCATTATGCCTGGGTAATTTTTTTTATTTCTGGTAGAAACGAGGTCTTGCTCTTGCTCAGGCTGGTCTCGAATTCCTGACTGCAAGCAATCCTCTTGCTTTGGCCTCCCACTAACTTCACATCTTAACCAATCTTTGGTGTTTGTTGTTCAGACTTCTTAAAATGGTAACACACTGTGATCTAAACTAGCATTTCTCTGATTACTAATGGGGTTGAACTTTTTAAAAATTTTTTGGCCATTCAGTTTCCTCTTATTAAAAAGCACATTTGTGTCTTTTCCCTATTTTTCTATTCAGTTGTCTTTTTGTTATGGATGTGCAAGTTCTTCATATATTCAGATACTATTTATCAGCTACATATGTTGCAAATATATTCTTCCTGTTTGCGGTTTGTCTTTTTACTTTTTTAATGGCTCTTAGTCAAATTGATTAATTTTTTTATAGTTAGTTCTCTTTATATCATGATGGAGAAATCCTTCTTTACCTAAAGTGATAAAGATATTCTTCTATGTTATTTTCCAAAAGGTACTGCCTTTCACATTGAAGTTTTTATTTAATACACTGGAAATTTAAGGTGTATATAGGAATCCAATTTCATTATTTTTCCCTTAAAGATATCCAATCATCACAGTACCATTTACTGAATACAATCATCCTTTCCCCAGTGATCTGCCATGTATGGACAGATCTGTTTCAGGACTTTCTATTCTGTTCCATTGATCATTTTGGCCACTTCCGGGCCAATGCCACAATGCCTTAATCACTAAGCCTTATAAAACACCATCATGTCTGGTCGGACTGGTGCCCCAACTTACTATGGATATTCTTGACCCTTCACACTTCTATCTAAGTTCCTCAAAAACCATATGAGGATTTTGATTGGGACTGCATTAAATCTATAAATCAAACTGAGAAGATTGACCTGTCTGTGATATATAATCTATCTATCCATGTAGGTGTATATTTCTCCATTTATGTATTCTTTAATGCCTTTAAAACATTTTAAAACTTCACGAAAGAAGACATGCAGATCGGTAAATAAGTATGTGGGAAGATGCTTAACGTCCTATGTCATTAGAAAACTACAAATTAAAATGAGATATCACTATACCTATTAGAATGACCAAAATTTGAAACACTGACACCACCAAATTCTGGTGAGGATGTGGAACAACAAGAACTTTCTTTCACTGCTGGTGGGAATGCAAAATGATACAGCCACTCTGGAAGACAGTTTAGCAGTTGCTCACAAAACTAAACCATACAATCCAGCAATCGCACTCCCTGGTGTTTGCCCAAATGAGGGGAGAACTTATATCCACACAAAAACCTGCACACAGATACCTGTAGCAGCCTTATTCACAATTTCCAGGACCAGGAAGCAACCAGAAGTCCTCCAGTAGGTGAATAGCTAAATAAACTGTGGTACATTCAGACAATGAAATAGTATTCAAAGCTAAGAAGAAATAAGTTATCAAGCCATGAAAAGACATGGAGGAACCTTAAATGCATATTACTAAGTGAAAGAAATCAATCTGAGAAGACTATATACGGTACGATGCCAATTATGTAACATTCTGGAAAAGGAAAAACTATGAAGATAGTAAAAACATAAGTGGTTACCAGGGATTGGGGAGTGGAAGAGACGAACAGACAGAACAGAGGATGTCTGGGGCAGTGAAACTATTCCATATATATTATTAATATAATACTGGATAGATGTCATTATACATTTGTCCAAACCCATAGAATATATAACACCAAGAGTGAACCCTAATGCAAACTATGGACTGTGAATGACAACAAAGTGACAATGCAGGTTCACTGATGGTAATCAATGTACCACTCCGGTATGGGGTGTTGACTGGGGGGAGGCTTGCATGTTGGGGGGAGGGTATCAAAAATTGAGTCTTTAAAACTTCTGATAGATTAAGCTTCAGCCCATTATTCGAAGTGAGGTGACACAAGACCCGAAGAATGGGTTCCACCTGTACTCACCATCAAATTGGTATTGACTGATTAACACTATGTATGTTTTACTTTAACATTTCATTTGATAATTTTTCTTGGTACCTGCTTTCATTCATAAATCCTTAAGGGGCAATCAAACCACACATTGTGAAGGGGTAATTAATAAAACAGTTATTAGCCTTATAGACACTACAAAAGGGCCTTATCAAGCTCCTCCACAAAACCCATATAATATATCATAATCTCATTCATATCTTAAAACAAAACAAACACAAACTTTAAACCCAGCACGCAATCTTCCCATGTCTCCTACGTGGACTGGCTCAATTGTTAAGTGTGATTCTTCAAAGCAGAGAGCTAGGGACAAGTTCTCAATCAAAAAAAAAAAAAAAAAAAAAGACAAAACAAACACACGTATGTGAACACACACAGGGACAAATGAAACCTATAACCACCTGAAAAATCTTTGCACAAAAAAGTGAAAGGGCCCGGGCTCTCTAAGCCAGGAGAGTGTTCACAGTGCTAGTGCTAACACAGTGGAAAGGACTTGATACGGAAACAGGAGTCTGAGTCAGGGAGAAGAGTAAAATACAGTCTCAAATTTTTGAGACCTGTGAGAATGCAATGACTATAGTGTTTGTTTTTCTAAGTTAGCTGGGACCACACTCCAAAAGCAGAGCTTTTCATATGCATCTCAAATTTGCCATTTTCAAAATTGAGCCACTAATCTTGGTCCCAAACTTAGCCTTCCAAAGTCTCCCCGTATTAATTCATGGTTGCCCCATTCTTCCGACTGTTCAGAGCAAACCTTGGAGACATCTAGAACCCTTTCATTCTCTTCCATATGACTTAGAATCTTTAGACAATATTTTATTGGCTCAACATTCAAAATAGAACTAGAATCTTTCTCTTATTATTACTTCCACTGCCACCATTCCAAGTCACAGTCCCCTCTCACCTGGGATACTCTAAATGCCTTTTAAAGCGTACTACAACTCTCATTTCTCTTTTATTTTCAACTGCCCTGCCAGAAACATCCTGTCACAAAGTCAGATTTTGCCACTCTGCTCAAAAGCCTCCAAGTTTCTGGTGCCATTCAAAGTGAAATACAAAGTTGTAAAATAGCTTATA
>CAUYRT010060344.1:0-45904 GCA_963574885.1 Lepilemur ruficaudatus
GATTTATGTGAATAGCTGTACAACTTGGTAAATTTACTAATAACCATTTAATTGTACACTTAAAATGTGTACAATGATATGTAAATTACACTTCAATAAAGAAAAAAAAGAATGAGGTTTTTAAACTTTGCACTAATAACATGCTGCTTTGTTTTTGTTGTTATTTTAAGAAATGAAAATATTATATCTTTGGAGACAGAAACTTGAATTATAAGCAACTAGAAAAAAATACAAGAGCTCTAGAGTAGCCAAAAATCACAAATACTTACTGAACTCATCTGTTTCTAGAAAACAGTGTTAAGGATCATGTAACATGAAAATACGTGAAATGGTTTCTGTTCTTTAAGCCACTTATAATTTTGGGAAGAAAAGCTATAAACATTCAGAAAAGTAATTAACAATGAAAACTGTAAAAATAATTCAAGGCAGATATAGAGAAGTAAAGGTATTACCTAAGATTTCCTGAATAAACAGAACAAATACAAAAGTGTAAAAGTTGTTTAGAGGAAAATGTATTTATTAGTTGGGATATAGTCTAAACTACCATAAAAGAAAGAGACATTCTTACAAATTCAGAGTCTCAAACACTACACAGAAACAAACACCAGATGTTTGGAGGAAAGAGAGTCCAGTGAAGGTAGTTCCACAGGGTCATCCTGGACCAAAGCTCCTTCTACCTAGTTGCTTCACTGCCCTTTGGAGTGTTGTATTGG
Source organism: Lepilemur ruficaudatus (assembly GCA_963574885.1). Lineage (NCBI taxonomy): Eukaryota > Metazoa > Chordata > Mammalia > Primates > Lepilemuridae > Lepilemur > Lepilemur ruficaudatus. The sequence continues at coordinate 714 of CAUYRT010060344.1, forward strand.
CTAAGGTGATGCTAGCATCTAGAATAGCTAAAACAAACATCTCGGTGGCTCAACACAATCAGTTCTCACTCACATAAAGCCTGAAGAGTGACCAGATGGATGTGGGGGGAAGGCTGGACATCTACTCCTTGCAGACATTTGGAGACCTAGGTTGCCTGAGGCTCTGTCATCTTTTTCTGGCCCTGACCATAGACATCCAAATGTGCAAATTAGGCAGCTCAAAAGATATTTTTAAGTTTTTATTTTATTTTTGTTGTTTCATGCTTTCTTTGACACAATCCCCTCAATACCCTAGTAGGCTACTAACTTATTAATTCCTTTCAGCTCCTGTGGTAGGCAAAACTTTAAGATGGCCCTCAAGAATCCCAGCCAAGGTGTGCATGCCTTATATAATGCCACCCCCTTGAGTTTGGGCAGACCTGTGACTATGATGGGGTATCAGTTTCATGATTAGGTTACCAATCAATTGACTTTGAGTTCATCGAAAGGGAGATTATTAGAGAAGGCATGACATAATCAGGTGAGCCCATAAAAGAAACTGAGCTTTTCATGAAGTCAGAAAGATTCTCCACCGCAGATTTTGAAGAAGGAGGGGACCACTTGGCAAGGACCTGAACCTCCAGCTGATAGCCAGCGAGGAAATGGGGACCTCAGTCCCACAACCTCAAGGACTGAATTCTGCCAACCAGTGATTTGGGAAGTGAACCTTGAGCCTCAGATGAGAGCGTAACCCCAGCCAGTGTCTTAATCTCAGCCATGTGAGACCTGAGCAGAGGATCCCTCTACACTGCAGCCAGACTTCTGATCTATGGAATTGAGACAATAAACATTGTTTTAAGCTGCTAAGTCTGGGGTAATTTGTTATGCTACAGTTGAAAACTCATAAAATTACAAAGTTTCTAGGTATAATTCTCAAGCTCAGTTTCTCTTTCTTTCTTACCCTCATACTTTTCCCCCTCGACTTAAAGTATCTTCCTTGAGGGCACCGGGCTTGGGAAAAAAAGGCCACAATTTGAATATGATATTTTCCACAAGGCTAAGTATTAGTGGGCTTTTCTTAAAAGCTTTTAAAATTTTACTTTTTCCCATTTGGGGCCTATAAGCAGTTGGCATTCCCAATTCCCCTATAACCCAATGTTCTAAACTGTCTCTGTTCCCTATCCTTTCTCTTGTAAATTCTTGATAATTCTTGCTTATGTTCTTCTCTGTTTTATATAATCTTGCTAAATGAAACCAGTTACAACTATGCACACGACTAACATTTTTTTCCAACTGCATTGGAATATCTGAATGAAAAGGATAATACTTCAAGAAAAATATAAATTAAAATTTTTTTCACAGAAAAGACCACTTGTACAAACCAGTAATAGAACAAAATGACAGTTTTGAAAGAACAACCTTGAAAACAGCATTAGGCTCACAGAGTTTTTTGTCCCAATGTATTAAAAACCCACAGGAAACAATTACTCTCATGCTATTTATATGCTCCCAGAGCAGAGAGGAAAAGGAAATTTGTCATTTCTTTAAAAAGGCAATTATAACCTTGATTCTGAAACCTGACAAAGAGAGAATGAAGATAAAGAATACAGACCAATCTCACTTTTAAGTTTGATATATAATCCAAAAAAGTTGACAAAACATATATTTTGAGTATAGATGTAAAAACTTAAAATATAATTCTGCAATATAATAAAAAAAATAAAACCTAGTCATCACAGGTGCTGTATTCCAGTACTGTGAACATTGTTTAACATTAGCATTGGTTAGCAAGATAAAAACATATATTATTACACAAATAGCTGGGAAAAAACCCAGATCTTCATAGATTCCAAAAAGATGATTAATGCCATTTAACATTTATTACTGATTAAAGTTTTCAAATAAGAATATAACATATCCTTTTAATGTGAGAAAGGAGTGGAAATCTATTTCCAACCATCAGCCAATGTCATGCTTGATGGTAAGACACTGAGGAGAGAATCAGAATATTAATCACCATCATTATTTAACAAAGTACTGAAAGTTCAAGTCAAGGTTATTTTAGACAAAAAGTTGCAAATATGATTATAATTTGCAAGAAATATAATTACATTAAAAGGTTCTAAGTAATGCAAAGAATACTAAAACCAATTTATAAAAAGTTACGGGAAAGGCGAGGCAACAGATTTTAAAATAAATACACAAAAATATTTTAAATGTGAATATTAATCAGTCAAAATATAACTGGAAACCTCACAATTATACCACAATGTATTTCCATCTGAATTAGAGATTAACTATTGAAAATAAAATTAGAAACCTAGAATAAAGGATCAGTGAGTATTTTTAATTTTGGTGTGAGTGCAAACTTCTTAAGCATGACTTCAAAGGCAGATTCCTTCAAAGAAAAAGATTGACAGAGTTTATAAAAAAAAAACTTCAAAACAGTCATTTTCAGTGGAGAGGAGGTATTAGTCAAAGGGCTTGATTCTCTTTCCTAAGAATGAAATCATATCAGAATCTCCATGTGCATATCTATGTGTGGGTATGTGTGTGTGTAAGAGAGAGAGAGACAGAATTCCAAAATTACTCTTGCTTTATGTAATTTTTATTTTTTATTTTTTAACTGTCACTCATTAAGTATTTATTTTGTGCCAGGCAAGGACCATATGAGGTAGGCATCCTTATTTTCATTTTACAGATGGAAACTAAAACTTAAAGAAGTTATTATCACCATTATTATCACTATCAAAGCAGCTATTAGCAACTTGCATATTGTGCATATTGTGCTAAGTACTTTATAAGGATTCTCATTTAATTCTAACAATGATTCTCTGAGTAGGAGCTGTTGTTACTCTAATATTCACATAAGACATTTCAGGCTCAAAGAGGTTAAATAATTTGGCCAACACAACTAGCAACCTGTAATTGGGCCCACGTATGACTTCATTCACCCTTCCCCTGCCAGCCAGGGCTCTAAAGCATTAGTTATACTATTTAAATTGTATTGAAATTCTCAAATAATCTTAAAAGTGGAAATGAGATTTTTATGTTTTTTAGAAATAGATACTTGTTTAAAGATGTTAAACAGTGACTTACAACTCCCATAAATTCAGTAAGTACCGGCCAGGCACGGTGGCTCACGCCATAATCCTAGCACTCTGGGAGGCCAAAGTGGGAGGATCACTCAAGGTCAGTAGTTCGAGACCAGCCTAAGCAAGAGCGAGATCCCGTCTCTACTAAAAAAATAGAAAGAAATTAGCTAGACAACTGAAAATACATAGAAAAAATTAGCCGGGCATGGTGACGCGTGCCTGTAGTCCCAGCTACTCGGGAGGCTGAGGCAGAAGAATTGCTTAAGCCCAGGAGTTCGAGGTTGCTGTGAGCTAGGCTGACACCACAGCACTCTAGCCTGGGCAACAGAGCGAGACTCTGTAACCAAAAAAAAAAAAAAAGTGCCAATTAACAATGTTAAAATGTAGTGTAAAAATTAGGGAAAACTATTTGCAGCATGTTTAATAGTAAATATTAATTAAAGTTTATTATGTGCAGACACTGTTTTAAGCATGCAATATACAGAGAAGAAACAGATTCCTACCCTTATGATGTTTATATTCTAAAAATACAGTTAATATCCTTACAAATCGTTTTAAAAAATTAGCAGCAACCCAATATAAAAGGGAATAAGGATGTAAACAGGCAATAATGAAATGAATTCTCAGGAAAATATGCTCACACTCTTATTAGTAATGAAAGAAATGAAATTTAAGCAACAATGACATATTACTTTTGACTTATCAAAAGAGTAAAGATTAAAAAGAATACTTTACATGTAGAGCTGGAGTTGGTGTAAAGACAAGCATACATATTCTACCAGTGGGAGCATAAATGGGCCCAGAAATTGGTGTAAAACTGTGGTCACAGGACTGTTACCATCTCTCAAAGTTGGACCTAAACAACCAACAATAAGGAATCAAATAATAAAATGAAATTTAAATATATTGGAACATTACTCAGTCTTTAAACACGAAGATTAGATTGTTACTTGCGAAAAGGTAAGGCTGTTAAGACGTGAATACTATCATTTTGTGAATAAGAGGTTACAGAGAAAATTCAAGGAATGAATTCTTTTTTATAAAAATTAATGTATCTATATCCACATGTAATATTGGGAGATTTAAGTTTTATTTTTTCATTTTGCCTATCTAGGTTTTAATAATAATGCATATTCTATCCTTTTTAGGCTGCACCCATACCACACTAAAGTTGTGTGAATCCTGTAATTTCAGGGGAATAAGTCCACTCAGCTGTTAGGATCTTAGAGACAAAGAGCCTACAGAAGGACTCTCACTGCCCCTGTTACTCTTTCTTTCCTGGCTAAGTTCTATCAAACCTGTTATGTACAGACACATAAAATATACTATAGTTAGAGGGTGTATTTCAAAGCATTTTCCTCATTCTCCTCTAGAAAATAATGAAAACCACAATTATTTAGCATTTGTTAGCACCTAAAAATAGACTATTACTACCAATGTCTCAAATAGTCGTTAAAGAGGCGGAAGCTATGAGTCATGTTGGCAGGTTAAATATCTTATTTGCCCATAGAACTTGGATTATGTCTTTATGTTTCATTAGGTAAGCCAAATATGGCTTCAGAGGAACAGTTAATTCCCTCTGCTCTCCTGGCTGCTGCTATTAAATGACGCTTTTCATTACTACACAAGTGTTAAGAAACCAAGTGAAGCAACTACAACTCTGTTTATGTTGGGGATGAGATAATTTGATAAGCTCAGCACTTACCTAATAAGGACTCTATTATTCTAAATGTTTATTCAATTGGCAAATCAAGTATAATGATGATATTTGTATCACATGGATAGAGTCTCAAATGTTTTATTTGCCAGAGATCCTTGGAACCTAAAAAAGAGCATTTCTATTGGAGAAATGAGGATATATTGCTTATGTTAAATTTTTAGATGGAAATTGTCATCTAATCTAAGGCAAGACATTGAATTTATGAAGAATGTAGTTTTTTAATGATGGGAATGTAGGGTTTACCTATCAAAAAAGGATAGATTTTTCTTCCATAATACCCAATTCTGTAAAAAAAGAGGTTTAAAGCAGGAAAACCTTGTATGTTCAAGCCTGGTATGCTATTGAAAAACAAAATTCTCAAAAACACACAAATTTAAATTTTATGACAATATTTGAATGTATATGGTGAACCACTATCTAAAGTTTTTATTTAAGTTGTGTTTTACAGCTTACAAAGAGCTCTATGCCGTTCAGGAGGTCAAGTGTGCTACTCTGAGACGTTCAGGTAGTAAGCAGCAAGGTTCAATTAAAAGGCAGTCTGTCTGAGTCTGTATTTGGTGATATTTTTAGTACAGTCATCTTTCTATGTATTATGTTTTCATTGGGTTAGCTATGACATGAACACAACTTTGGGTAAAATGATCTATAAATCTTTCATGCCCCTCACAACTCTAGGCATTAAGGCAAAGAGTGAGAATGGCAAATAGCTGACATTTATGTTGGCACTCCCCACTGACACGGCACTCTGCCGCTGTTACCAAATGTGGCCTCAGAATACTTTACAACATAACCCTCCATGAACCTACTATAAATTAATTAGATTTAGAATGCAAAAGGAAACCTATTATTTTTTATCCCTGGAATAACATTCTGTCATGTTCTATACTCCTAATTCTTAGCAATTGCAAAGTCATAAGAAATACTTAAAGTGCACCTGGAATAAATAAATTCCTATAATTTTAATAGTACATGATTAGTAACTCTTAACCTTCTGATTTTCCTTCTTCTCATTCCATCACAAGATTGTCGTCCCCAAATTGATTTTTAGTATAGTACCTTTTTGTGTAAATATCTTCTTTGTTTTCTCAGTGGCTGCTTAATTAAGTCTAAACTCCTTGCTCTGACATCAAGACCCAACACCATCTGGCCCAGCATCTCTTTTTAGTCCCAGCTAACAAGAACACCATTCCCAGACAACTAGAACCATTCATTTCCTAATACACATTCTTCTTAACATCACCTTTGTCTTCTGAAGAGCTTTATGAGAAATTCCCTCTTTCCTTCCTAATCTTAGTCCAACTTTATTCGTCAAAATCCCTGACAGTTTTCTAGGTTGACCAACTGCTGTCTGAGTTTTATTCTGATTCTTCCACTTACCAGTTGTATTTGAGCAAGTTACTTAACTTCCCTGTGCCTCAGATTTGTCGTTTATAAAGTGGGAACAATAACTACCTCGTGGGGCTGTTATGAAGATTACATAAGTTACTCTATACAAAAGTCTTAGAATAATGACCAGAACATACTATCACCATTATCATTTAAGAAGTTATTGTCTTTCTTTACACTCTAATACCATTAAGTATTGCCTTGTGATAAGACACTCATCACACATTGCCTTGGTACATTAGTATTTGTATATATGCCCTATGTTCTCCTCCAAATTTTTGGTTTCTGTAAGGAAGTTACCATGATTTTAACAAATTTATATCACACAAAAACAATAATAGGGTTTTGAACATTATAGATGATCAATGTATATCTATTGAACCTGATGTTTTGACAAAAGAATGCTGTCTATAGATATAATTTAATATGTATTAGATTTTCAAAATTCATTGCCTTTTTCCATCTTACATACAATAAGAAGTAGATTATTTCTGAAATCTCAGAGCAGGCAAGGACCTTCAAAGGGATTGCAATTCACTTTCTGACTTCTTGTTTAGGAATACCTAAACTATTCCAAACAAAATGACTACTTCTCTTTGTTTAATTGATCTCAAATGACAAATATACTTCAATCATTCTTTTTGGCCTACTCCAATGTTTACTTAGCTTAATTTTTTCCTCAAGTCTACCCAAATTATTTTGATACAGTGAGTATCTCCCAAATATATTGTCTTCTCAGTCTTTAATCCAAGTAAAGCAAGATTATTAGCTTCTTCTCAAAGGATCTATTTTCTCATCTTTAAATCAACTTGAATCCTCTTCCAAGATTCATTCTCATTCCTGCACTGAAAAGAAAATACAGAAACCAGTGCCAAGAATCAAGGATGAATGACTTTCTGGATACACTGAAATATTGTCTTGTACTTTTCACAAAGGCTACATTTTTGCCTTGTGCTCACTGTGATTGATAAGACCCTCAGAACTTGGCTGCATTTGTATGGATTTTCTCCAACCCAGAGCCGTCTGACTCAGTCCCTAAATGAACTGTTTTGCAACATGGTCTATAAACCATCCTCAAATACATCAAGGAAATTCTAGGAGGTGTTATGTGCTCCAGCTAATTTAGTGTCATGAGCAGATGTGATGAAATCTCAATTTCTTCATCCAGGTCAGAGCTACTAAATAAAATCAGCCCATGAGGGGCTCCTGAAGATCACTCTTAATAGGTCAGCTTTCAGCTTGTTAAGCACCCACTACCAATGGTTAGGTCTAGACTTAATCTTTTTAGCTTGTAGACAAGACTGCCAAGAGTTGGGTTAAGCAGCAGTAGTGAGGGAGAACTAAAGCCTTATTAAAATCAGTCAGGGTATACCTATTTTCCTTGGCCTAAATGCAGCTCACCTCTCACATAGCATGAATGCAATATTTTATAAAATGACTCACTGCTCAGAGAACCATGTCTCTTCTATCTAATGCTTAGTGTTTATTTACATCATTGGAGTTGATCATTGAATCATTTCTAACAATTCAAGAGCCTTTTCTATTATTTTTTACGTTGTCCTAGTCTAGAAAACTATTTTAAGAATGATCCCATAACACTGCAGCAAAGATGAAGAAGTTTACAAAATAGTGGGTGAATTTGTGGTTGAAAGTCTAAAGTGATAAATGACAACCACAAAAAACCCACATGTGAAGAAATACTCTGTTCTTTTAGGAAAAGGAAGGGCACTAAGGGAAGATTAGATCTAAAGTTTTCCCAAAGGCTTATGCCCTGAAAATTGGAAAAAGACCAAACTCTGGAAACTGTTAAGATTTTTTTTAAGGGATTAGGCCTGAAAGCAGGCTGAGGGATAACTACTCTAAACTGAAAGATGGATTGTGCCCAATTGGTATCAGATGTCTGAAGTTAAACACCAAGTAATCTTTCCATTTTATGTTTCATGATAGTGACAGGCAAATCAGAATCTATTTTTGATGCACTTTCATGGCAGATACTGGAGAATCTGTTCTGCCTTCGTACATTTGGTGTTTATGACAGGTCATATTTTCTTTGAAAGCCATAGGAATTGAATATATACTAACCCAGGAAGTGGCATAAATGACCCAATAGAGATGTTCCCAGTCCCCAAATTGTATCTATAACTTTGAATATCTGCCAAAAGAAGTTTTTTTAAAAAAATCCTTTGATACAGCTGCATTTTCACTTGAAATGAAAATGCTGTGTTGTTTTGCTCATGTTAAAAATCACAGGTATTCCGTGTTTAACAAAAAGATCAAAAATGAAAATTACAAAAAAAAAATCATTTGATAGCTGTCCGCTCATTTTTAACATGTTTGTAAGGATCCTTCTATCTCTATTCATACATAAACATATATAAAATTATGTATCCCAGTTTATAGATGTAGGATCATAGTATTCCATAACATCAATATATTATGAATATTTTCACGTCAATAAATACCTTTTAAAATGTATGCATAGAATTATAATGGCTGTATATACATATGATGGTCGTTTAAATTGTTTTTAATTTTTTGCTATTGTAAATAAAACTTCCATAAACAACCTTCATCATTTGTATTGGCAGATTGATGGAATTGTCTCTTTAAGGTAAATTATTAGACATTGAGTTTCTGGGACAAAAGGACTGTTTATTTAAATTCTTGATACACGCTACCTAAATGCCCTGCAGAAGAGCTTTATAGTTTACTCCTAAAACCATGCATGATGGAGTCCATTTATTTTGGTAACAATGAGTTTACTGTTGTAAACACCAAGTTCCATAAACTTTTTCATTGTTGTCAATTTGATAGAGGAAAATGATATTTAATTGTTGTGTTTATATTTATTTCTTTGATTAATAGTAAAGCTTAAAATATTAATGTGAATTTTTAGTTTTTTGTGAATTGTCACTCTATTATGTTCTTGGTCATCCATTTTTCTGTTACTCATTTTAAAAAGCTTTTTTAAAAATATATATATTAGAGATGATCAATTTTGTCTACCATGTTTAGTTCAAATATCTTCCTGGATAATTACTTGTCTTTTAACTTTGTATATAGCATACTTTAATCATATAAAAGTTATAATTGATATAGACAGATTTTTATGTAGTCAATTTTACACTTCTGGTTTTTATAACATGCTTAGAAAAATACTTCTCCCAAATAATTTTATGATTTTACTTTTTGCATTTAAACTTTGTAATTCATGAGGGATTGATTTCTGTATGAGGATAGAAATAGAGATCAAGATTTTCCTTTTAAGTTTTAAATAGCTAAAATATAGCTGTCTTCCCAATACCCTTTATTAGAAAAAAAAAATCATTCTTTTGCTCAGATACCGCAGTCCCTAACACCCAGGCTGCGGACCAGTGCCAGTCCATGGCCTATTAGGAACAGGGCTGCACAGCTCTGGGTGAGCAGCTGGTGAGCAGACAAAGCTTGATCTGTATTTACCGCCACCCCCGTCACTCACGTCACCGCCTGAGCTCCGCCTCCTGTCAGATCAGCAGTGGCATTAGATTCTGCATTATGGTGACTTGTATAATTATTTCATTATATATTACAATGCAATAATAATAGAAATAAAGTGCACAATAAATGTATTGTGTTTGGATCATCCCAAAACCATCCCTACCTCCTAGTCTGTGGAAAAATTGTCTTCCATGAAACCAGTCCCTGGTGCCAAAAAGGTGGAGGACTGCTGCTCACATATAATGATTTAAAACACCCTTCTCATAATACACAAAGTTGTCGTATATACATATTTATCTTTTGCAGTCTGTAGTTTAATCAGCCTGTCTCTTCCTGTAGTGTTAACATCAGCTGTAGCTTTTTGATATGTCTTGATGCCTAATGAGGAAGGAAACACTAAATTTAAAGAACATTTGTAGTTCTCCTTGTAACATATTCTCCTGGATGAAATATTTAGTCAAGTTCTAAAAAATTTCCTAGACTTTTAAGTGAATATATGCGTGAATTTAAGTAGAATTGATTGTTGCCCTCTGGTGGCTTTGTGATGTGTCAACTTGGCTAGGCTGAACTACATTTCTCAGAATCTTCTTGCCTGCATGTTTCCAGTTAGAGTGGGTCACAGAGAGATTTTTGGATGCGATTTGGGGGTGGAGGTGAAGCAGCAGCCATTTTGTAGCTCACACACTTTATCACTTACCTGCTGACAAACTTTGTTGGTATGAAGCAGCAGCTGGGCCTACAACCACTGCACCTTCCTCAGCTTCTCCAACTCCTGGGCTACGTGTGTGTCACGTGTGTGTCATTATGAAGGACCCCAGCTTATGCAGGATACCATACCATCAAGGCCTGAGATAAGGCCAGGACTAGAGTAAGAAAAGCAAGGCACCTAGAGCATAAAAGTTAAGGGGGCACTCACTCTTAGATTCACACAAGTAACCACCCTGTGTTTGTACAAACCTGAGAGTATAGGCCTACTTAAATTTGTAACCTAGGAACCTTACCTACCTCACCCTAGTTCTAGCACGATATAATGCAATGAGAACTGACCCAGGTTTTTCTAAGTCCCAGTGGGTTCCAGATTTTGCTTGCAGGTTCCAGATTGTTCTTGCTCTGTCCCACGTTATAGTCATCCTCCTGCCCCAGCTGCCTGCCCTGTGAATTTCAAGCTCCAGCAGCAGACACAAAGACAATGGCTTTACAGAGACCACCCAGCTCCCACAACTGCATAAGGTCAAATCCCTATAACAAATTCCTTCACATATACACACACATGCACATGCACACAATAAAGGAAACTGTAGCAGACAAAGTTGAGCATCCCATATGTGTCTGTGTATATATTAGCACATGCACACAATCCAGGAAACTAAACACACACACACAGGATGCTAGTTTCCTTGATTGTGTGCATGTGCATGCTTCCTCTGGTAGCTTTTAATTAATATACCATTATATTAATATTATATTACATATATATAAAATATTTTAAAACAGCCGTTCCCACCCTTTTTGGCACCAGGGACTGAATTCATGAAAGATAATTTTTCCATGGACCAGCGTGGAGGGAAAATGGTTTCAGGATGATTCAAGTACATTACGTTTATTATACAATCAAACCTCTCTGCTAATGATAATCCGTATTTGTAGCTGCAAATATACATATATATGTATTATAAATATATAATATTAATATTATGATTTTAATATATACACACACATATAAATGCTCTTAAGAACAAATAATAGAAAAATAGATGACAATGACATAATAAACTAACAGTTAAGCATTTTACCTACTATAGGTTTTTACTTGTAATAATCTGATATTCATCCTAGCTGCCAGATTTTAATCTCCAATACTATTCTCCATCCAAAGGAACCAGGTGAGTATGAGAGTAATTGAATCCGTGTTTTGGGTGAAGAATAAATTCACAATATAAATTCTACAATATATTGTCATTTCCAAAAATCAAGAATACTGTTTTTAAAAGTGCTTAAATGACAAAGGAGCTACTTAAAGTTGTACTTGAAGACTGTTTCCACAATTTGAATACCAGAAAAAATTATAAGTGTTTGGAGGAAGTTGAGTCTGTGAAAAGCCACTGGTCTACAATAAACTTCATACAGGAGAAAGCTAATATGAAGTGTATTTTTTTAAAGTAGTTACAAGAAAAAAAAAGTGGCAAGAATAGAACGTGATTACTTTTTTTTTTTTTTTTGAGACAGAGTCTCACTCTGTTGCCCAAGCTAGAGTGCCGTGGTATCAGCCCAGCTCACAGCAACCTCAAACTCCTGGGCTCAAGTGATCCTCCTGCCTCAGCCTCCTGAGTAGCTGGGACTACAGGCATGCGCCACCATGCCCGGCTAATTTTTTCTATATATATTTGGTTGGCCAATTAATTTCTTTCTATTATTAGTAGAGACGGGGTCTCGCTCTTGCTCAGGCTGGTTTTGAACTCCTGACCTTCAGCAATCCACCCGCCTCAGCCTCCCAGAGTGCTAGGATTACAGGCGTGAGCCACCGCGCCCGGCCAACAAAAAGGTCTTAAATTCCTCTTTCTCAGGCCCGGCCAGACGCAGCCAGTTAGTTAGCCAGGCATTGCTGGGGCCCATCTGAGAAAAGCTCTTAAATTCAAATTATTTTAAAAACTCCTTGTGACCGAACCAAATATATCTACAGGTCAGATACACAGGTCGAGAGTTTCAATCCTGGTGTTTTTCCTTAAAAGAATAAAGTTCTGGCACAGAGGCAAAGGGAGCCCCGCACCGTGGGAGCAGGGCCGGGAGGTGTGTGGCGGGCCCAGGTGTGGAGGGGCTGTGAAGAGCCGCCGGGAGCCCAGGGCAGGGCGGCCTCTGCGGCATCCACATGACAGCCAGCCTCCTGCTGTCCACGCTCTACCTGCCACCGCACCTCAGCCTCAAAGAGGACAGCGTCATGTCAGAGAATCACCAACTTAGGGGTCAGAGGAGCACAGATTCAATCCAGTCCGTGACTGCAGCCCACGCTCACAGCAGCTAAGCTCTTGGGCTTCCCCCAAGTGCACTGAGGTACGTGAACTATTGAGGGCGACACACGTGTATCTTGGCGTTCTTCCTTGGGACTTGGTATTTGCCGTTTGTACTGCCGCAGAACTCAGGTGGCAGGAGAGGCGTCAGTCCCCAGGCTGGCGGGCTCCTCGCCCTGTCCCCTGTGCCCCAGCGCGGCCCTCACCACGCCTTGGTCCCCACGTCCCGCCAGCTCAGAATCGGGAGCTTGGCCTTTAACCTGGTAGCACGCCCAGAACAAGGTGTGGCGGAGCAGGACCACTGTTCCTCGTGAGCAGTCACCTGTGCAAGACACCAGACCTACTGTTTGCCTGAAGAGTGCTCAGGTCAGACGGTTAACCTCACAGAGAGCCAAGAACACGCGCGGTTTGAGTTTGCCTCATCTGGAGGGAATGTGCCCACGGTCGGAGCCGCAATAAGCAGGGCCCATCTGTGACTCCCCTGCCATCCTGATCCGAGGCCACCACTCCCTCCCCCCGCCCCGGCAGAGACGCTTCTGTAAACTGCCTGTCACATCTAAGTAGAAGTTGTGGGACCTAAAAGGGGCTTTGGAAACACATGGAAATCCCATCCTAATGAGCTCTGACTACCTGTGTTTTCTTTCCGGAAACTCTATCCAAACTCTTTAGGGAATGTCACCCTGACATGGGGCTAAATATCCACACATTTGTTCCCATGGGAGAACTGTACACCTGCCTGAACTTCCATGAGCCACACAGAAGACAGTGGCTGAGTGGCCAGGGGACTTTGGCCTCACACCTTGGCCCCGGCTCTGGGCTGCAGACCTGCCCCGAGGGTGCTGACCGTCAGGCTGAGACTCACGTCAAGTCCAGGGGTCAGAATCCTTGTGTCTTCACTTACGTGAGGCTGGAAAAGCATCTCAGGAAATACGGTCCTACCACATTTTCAGAATACTTAAAATCTTTTCTGTGAAGCTCAACGTTACACGCTGGAAATTGCTCTCAGCTGTGTTGTTCGTGACGCTGATTTACCAGGATGAAGAAATGAACGGTGCGTTTCACTTAGATGTGCATTGAAGTTTGAGCAGCTGAGCAGGGTGGTATCCTGTTCATAACACATACTGTCACATTTTAAAAAGTGATGCTGTTTGAAGATTATGTAGAAATGATGTCAAAATGTTAAGAATACAGATGAGTCCAACAATTTAACTTTGAATTAGTCACACTAGTGTCGAGGGACCACTTTAGGCGGTAACTGTCTTGTCCTTCCTGGGAATATTCTGGGCGTGACGTACTGGAAAGACCGTGGACTGTCAAAACAGGTGTTCCTGGGTCTGGCTTTCTGCCGTGCATTAGTCACGTGAGCGCGGGCAAGGTCTGCAGCCTCGGGCTCCAGCTGGACCGTAAAAGTAGGGCGATCTCGCACCTGCCCGTCAGGGCCGCTGAGAAACGGCTGTAGGAAGGCATTTCGTCGGCGTAAGATCAACCTGTTGATTTCTCTCTTCCCTCCCTCACTGTCTGACGTTCACGTCTGGGACTTTGGAAGGTGCTGTCCCTGAGAGGCCCCTCTGTCTGTGCTCTGCGAAGTGCACACAGTGACAGCGCCTGTCTCCCTGGATCACCGTGGGGAGGAAGGAGGGACGCACTGTGAGGTATAGTTCCTGGCACAGAGTGAGTGAGTCTCCAGATGTTCCCTACGGTCATCAGGCTTCCTCAAGGTCAATATCAATAATAGAAACAGAAAATGAAGACGTGGCAGAGATATTCTGAAAGACGCAGGAGGTGGTAAGTTAGTGCGAGAAAGCATCCATATTATGAAAAGAAACTACACTAAATTGGAGCAAGCCATAAGACAGGGGGGAACAACTATAAAAGCAGGATTTCTGTGAGCACACTCAGTGTGCTTACCTGTGATGGTGCTAATGCAGAAACGAAACGTGGTAAATGAAATAATTCATTAAGACCTAGGCCACGATGCTAATATACTTCTTGCAAAACACATACATAAAGTGGTCGTATTTTCAAAGCCAGAAATTGCAGCACACAATTAAGTAACACCAAAATACTTGATTTCTGGTAGTACAGTAAACTAAAAACTACAATAAATAGATAATATTAAATGAGTGCTTGCAATGTTCTTAATGCAAGATTTTTACAGTGCAATTCCTTCTTGCTTTATAACACTCGCAGTATAGTAGCACTCTTTTAAAAAAGACAAAACTAGGCAATTTCTAATTCTAAAATCGTTTGTGTGTTCTTTCTTTACTCTGACCTCAATATACTGAATAACAATACGCAATAGTATCACAAGCATTTTAGTTCGCAAAACATTGTTCTTCGAATACGTTCTTGAGGATGTGCTAAGTTCTCAGACTGTTCTCCCCAACATGAAAGTAGAGTTAAAAGCAAATCATACAAAGACCAATTGCAGTTTCCACCGGAGACGCTTATGAAGAAGTTAAATATAAACCGTGGCTCAAACCATGGTTAATCACCCATGTCAAAAACAAATCCTCAAGGTACTGACTACTAAGATGTGCCACTGTCTGCAAAAGTATGTACCATTTAATTAGGACACACACTACCCCTTGTGTCTGGTGCCATCTTCCATCAATCACTCAGACCCAAGGAATTTTCCTCAGGGCTGCCTGAACTGTGTTTTTCCTGGGGAGAACATTCTCCTACGTAGGTGAGGAATGGCATGCATTTCCAACACTTGGCCTCTAAGAACAGAGCACACAGACGCACACTTGGGTGGGGGCCCTGCAGGCAGCCAGAGTGAGGCCAGAGGGCCCCTCCCCCGTCCCCCCACAAGGAAGCAGGAGCCAGACGAGGCCTGTGTGCACTCAACCTAGGACGGACCGTGGCGTCATGCCGGAGGGAGGTCTCATCTCTGTTTGGGGAAGTGCTTTCTCGTCTCTGTAGTATGAACCACAAAAACAATTTCAACAAAATCTTGATCTTTAACAAGAAAGTAGCATGACCAGATATTGCCAGAGAAACCTTACGTGCTTGTCAGGAAATTGCCTAAAAGGGCACACTACAGTCAGAAATACTCCAGAAGCCCCATCTGGCGTGGAAGAAATCACTGTGAGAGCAGGGTCATTAGAGAAATCTGTCTCTCCACTTCACGTCACGATTTTTCACATCTTTTTTGCTTTATCTTCCAGTATATCATTAAGCAAAGTTACGAAGCAGAGAAATAACGTAGAATTCTCGGCTTCGGTAAACTAAGCATAACCTCACGGCAATGAAAAAGGATTGAGGGTAGAGCGGCAACGTATGGTCCCAGCTAAGGAGGAAGCGTTAATACAGGGTTGTATCTGTGACGGTCTGTCCACGAGGGCCTCTGAAAGACACGCTGCCGGTCACCACCACGGCTCTGCAGTGTCCCCGTGCACAGCAGCCCGGGCATTTCCTTAACTAGAGAGACTGCAGCAATCTTGCCTGGCACACGTGGTTGGCTTACTCAACCTCGGGCAACTTCTTTTACTTACCTGTGATGGGGTTCAGGACACACTTGCCCAAAATACAGCACCTTGGCATCTGAGAAAAGAGCAGGAGCCAGAAGGTCTCTCTCACCTCCCCCGACCCGCTCCCCGAAGCAGGTGGTAGGACCCCTGAGTCCAGAGGTGACCCATCTCTGTTCACCTTTTCCTCTTGTACGGTCTTCCTTTGAGTCAAATATTTTTATGATTTCATTGTATCCCCTTTGTTGACTTACTATTAAATATAACTCGTTATTTTAATGGTTGTTTAGAGTTTATAGCGGACATCTTTAACTCACCACAGTCTACCTCCGAGTAACATTGTATCACTCTATGTAGAGGATGATACGTTAAAATTTACAGTTTCATTCCCCCAACCCCACAGCTATTTTTATTACACACTTGCTTAAACACGTGTTATAAACCCACACCACATTGTCAGTATTTTTGCTTAACAGTCAATTCTCTTTGAGAAGGATTTAGATAAAAAGTTGTTTTCTAATTCTTTTCTCTGTTTTCTAATTCCATAAGTTTTCTTAGTTTTATAATGTCTACCACGATTTATTTTCCTGCTTTGACTTTATATGCATGTGTTATGTATTGTTGCCCAACACTTCAGCTTGATGGACTTCTTTATATTTCTTTGATGATAGAATTGAAGGAATGTTTCACCGACATTGTTATTACGGAAAAGCAAATTGTAACACCTTATGTGATTCTCCTTACCTCCTTCAATAAAATATCATCTCTCAACCAAAAGCCTCCACCTTTATCCTGATATAATTTGGTGACTTAGCTTTTTTAATTTGGCTTGAAAATTTGTAGATAAACTGCAGCATTATTGGTAGAGAAGGTACATACTCTTCATGGCTGGCTAGGATAAAATCGAAACCCACGCAATTGTGCAAAATCATAGCTGTATGCCCACGATTCTGTAGGAATTCACTCTAAAGTACTGATTGGGTTATTATGAACCTGTAGTGGGCATAATGTTTACTAAATGTTTACTGATACATTTGAATGGTATTACTGGAAAAACTATCATAGTTATTTGTTTCATCTGCCAACACATACACAAAAATAAGTCCAAAATAACAATTATTGTTTATAACAAGTAAACTACTAGATGGACACCAAGAGTTAACATGACACTTGTCTTGTACGACCTTCTGTACCAATTAGCTTGTGTTGGATAATAAATGAAATCCTAAGCTAACAGAATTTTCTTTCTCCGTTTTAAGCAGTACTGGGACTAGGCTTGATTTTCCCTTGTGTTCATATTAAGCAACACTGAGCTCAGGCATTTAAAAAAAATTAGCTTCTTGCTCTGGAGCATAATTTGCACCTAGATGACTACACTGAACTGGCTGGAAAAGTTGCTCATCAAGACTCACTCTAGGACCCGGCCCGACTGTGCCAGGGCTAATCTGTCATGAATTCTGCCAAGTCCCAACCCATTTGCCACCTTGCAAGATCTGCATTAAATTGTACAGGCTGAGCTCTCAGCCCCTGTAAAAGCCCTTTTCTCTTTTGCCATGTTTTAGACACAACTATGACTTTATGGAGGTGATGTCACTCCTCACTATCTAATAAAACCAGCTTTGCCTGGGGGAGAGCTTTGCAGGGGGTCTTTTGGGAAGATGGAGTTGACTGAACAACGTGATAACTGAGTGGCCCGTAACAGTAAGCTTTTTCAGCCGCCAGGTATTTAGGTTAAGACAAATGTCAATAAATAGTAAACTCATGTCTACATTAAATTTGCATACGCCCAAATACTGTTTAGGTCATGATACATTTAGAAGATTTTTTTAAAAAAAGAAAGAGGAAGCATAAAATATTTAAACTTTACAACCATTTTGCTTAGTGCACAAATCCAAATCTTTAAATGCATTAAGATGCCAACTCTGCATTTTCATTTTTATATCCTGCAGTACCTGCATCATTGTTTTGAAGATGAAATATGATTGTGTTTAAATAACTTGAGTTTAAGAAACTTGATCTATCAATAATTGGCTTATCTGAATAAATAGCATCATGGAAGGAAATTCCCACACTGAGAAATATTGAATTTTTGGAGTGTTGTTATATAATAATTTTATCATTATTTATTTCCTAATTTGAAATTGGCTTTTGCAAAGACAGAAAAAGGATGTAATCATTTAACCTGTTCTTTTTAATGAAAAGAAAAATACTAGAATTATAAGCATAATTAAATATAAGAAAAGTTGGCTTTTCTTCTCAAAACTATAGTATTGGGAACTGGGGAGAAGGAATTTTAATAACAAACCATTCTTGTGTTCCTTGGTATATTGCCAAGTAAGTGAAGTATCTGTAATATAGAGCACCATAATATTTCAGTTTAGTAATAATACACAAGAATTTCTAAAATATAATATCGTACTAGAAAATAGAATTGGGGGTTTTATAACGGCTAATTTTATGTGTCAACTTTGCTGTGTTAAAGCATGCCCAGAGAGCTGGTAAAGCATCTACCTGGGTGTGTCTGTGAGCGTGTTTCTGGAAGATACTAGCATCTGAACTGGTGGACAAAGTACGGAAGATCACCTTCATGAAGGTGGGTGGACACCATTGGTCTGTCGAGGGCCAAATAAACAAAAGGACAGAAGAAGGTCGAATTGGCTCTACGCTTGAGCTGAGACTTCCATCTCCTCCTGTGCCCAGATGTTGCACACCTGGTTTTCAGGCCTTCAAACTCGGAATGAATCACGCACCCAGATTTCTTGATTCTCCACCATGCAGGCAGCAGACTGCAGGACTTTCTGGCCACCACAATTGCACGATCCAATTCCCATCATAAATCTCCTCGTTTATATAAATGCAAACATAAGTATAAATATATAGTATACATCTCCTATTGGTTCTGTTTCCCTGAAGCACCCTGACTGACACAGATTTGGGCCTCTTTGACTTTATAGTAACTCATAGGTTGACTGCTTCAGCTCTATTTTAAACCATCTTAACCTTGGCACAGATGCCATTTACTGACTTATCAATATTCCTGACCAGGAATGTGTTCATTAAACATTCATCTTTTAAATACATGGTTCAAAATTCATTTTTGTTTATAGGAAGCGTAATCTCTAGCTACCACCACCATCTCCTCCCAAAGAGGAAAAAAGATATAATAAAAGAATCAGGTCACTCACATTAAAATAGTCACAGGGAACATCTTAAGGATCACTCTCAGCTCACGTACCGGTCAGCCCCCACCGTAACCCCAAAGACGCAGAGTTCAGGTTGTATAAGTCCAGGGTAAAGGGTGAACCACGTATGTGTGTTCATGAATAATTAAGAGCCCACCTGAACCCTGGTAGAGAAACAACTCATACGAATTTCACGGCAGACATGAAGGGATTTGCTGTCCAAGTTGACAGGTGGCTTGAGATCTTGACCGTACGCTTCTCAGATGCGACAATGTCTTCTGATCACAGGTCCATAAACAAAGCTGGGCTTACCGTGTGTGTCGTTGGCTCAGAATCTTAACGATGATGCCGTTTCTACGTTTTATATTTTCCAAGATCATTCTGTCTTGTTTTTCACAATCACTCAAATAGATGGGCATTTTCTCTTCTCCACTTTTACAGGTAAGGAAACGGAAGTTCAGGGGTGGAAAACTAACTTTCCTCGGGTTTTGCAGCAAGTCAAGCAAATGAACACTCAAATCCAGTCTTTTATAGCGAATGCCAGGCGCGTTCCGCTATGGAGCCGCCACGGCCCGTGCTGCATAATGGAAAGACACTGTTTGGATTACTAAAATATTAATGCTTAGAACATGAACTCCGGGACACCTGCAGAAGCTCCCACGTCAAGACTCTGTCCTTCTATGTGTAAAATTGCTCCCCCCCCCAGAGTTTAAGGCCCCCAGGAGGGCCATGTGACAGCCCCCCATGGCCCCCAGCAATAGGGCGGGGCCGCGTTCCCGCTGCTGCACTCTGGGAACAAGGCCTCAGTAGCCTGCAGCAGCCCAGCCTCCATCGGCCGGGGTTCCCCATCCACCCCACGCTGCTGGCACCGTTGGAGGTCTGCGGTAGGTGCTGAGCGTGCAAACCGTGGCCCCTGGCGGTCAGGGGCATGGAGGAGACGGACAAGTGTTCAATGAGGTGACCGTGTGGGGGAATGACAGGCGGCACCTGCCCCTCCTGCCTCCTTTCCAAAAGGCCCCCAGCCCCTCCCAGGCTGACCCCAGCACCCACTCTGGTTAGAGGCCTCCGTCCAGACGCCTGGAGCCAGTTCTATTTCCCAGTTCTCCTTGGTCAGTGGGTTTACTCAAAAATATTCTTCCAACGTATTTGTCAACAAACCTCCTGATGTGGGGGTGGGGGGGGGTTTCTACATGAGTAGTCATAAAACCAAAGCAAATGTCTCAATGACACCTTACAATAAGCACATCCCACTTGGAAGGCAGGCACAATTCACACCAAAATCCAGCTATTTACACTTAAATTCTGGGTCTGTACTTGACAAGGCAAAAAAAAAAAAAAATACTTTGTCCTAGAAATGTTAGGTAGAGTCTAAAGAAGCCAGAGCTGAACTGTGCAGTGAAGCTGGCGGTGTGGACCCGGACAGAGGACTTTCCCTACGCCTTTGTGAAGTTCCAAACCCCTCGGCCTTTTCCCTCAACCATTGACGTCCACGTCACTCGTATATTCACGCTGCCACTCTGACACTTCTGCGTTACTGACCGAGCACTGATTTATTGGCCAACCGAACCTTTTCGGAAAGCAGAGGTTTGGAACATCAAGGTGGAAGTAGGGCCAACGTTAAGGATTCTGCCACTAGATGGAGAAATTGTCCCAGTCTAGCACAACTGCAGCTCTGTTTCACTTTCGGGAACAAGCAGGAAAGGTATTTTTACAAATGCCTCGTTGTTCAAGTTACCATGGCAACTACGCTTCACACTGACAAACGTAACTTCATTGACTCGTGTTACGTACAGTACTTCCACCTGAGTCAGGTGGCAGCTTACATTCGTTTGTGGCACCAGTACGTTCTACATCCTGTCTTTATCCACATTCATCATTCTGTATCGAGTATTTGACCACCTGAAAATCATTTAACAGCTTTGCATTTTTGTGGCAATTAGCACTAAGTGTGTGCAAATTTCACTTCCGGTCCTGCGACTGCGCAGATACAATATTAAAGTTCATAACACATCAAAATGCTTCTTTGGGATTAGTTCTTTCCCACCAGCTACGATAAGCAGTAAAAACCCAAAAGAGGAGGGGTCTGAATAATAATTTGACCAACCACGTTTTGCATATTGCCTTTATTTTGCAGAAAATGCTTCCTGCTGATTGTCTTTGGCTACTTCGACAAAAGAAACATATAAAACAATTGTGGGTTTAACAGTACAAGAGATTAGCTACATATGCTCAAAATAAACGCAGTCTAGTGGGCAGAGCAGTCAGATTGCAAATTCAACTAAAATCTGCTGTCCTCAGCTATGATTTTATTCTGTCTTTAACAGCTCCATTCTAACTACCCGAAAGCAACAGGGAAGAGAATTAAAAGTGTGCTTTTTATCTCACTAAAGTAGGCCCAGTGGAGTTTGCAAACTCTCCAAAAAGGTTTCTGGACCCTGGCAAACAATTTTGACTGACTCATGGGGAACTGGGCCAACTGCATCGCCTCCATCCAGGATTCACCTGTGGCACACGAACCCCCTGGGACAACACTGCTACGGTCGGTGGCAGCAAAGGGGTGCGACTCTCGACAGAGGGCCAAGCTTGTGTTCCTCCTCCCATTTTACAATGAAGTCAGTCTGGCTTTATTTCCCTCCTTTGACCCGTGAGACTGACGTCTCGTGCCTACTAGATCAATCCAGTCAACTCTGGTCGCCACAACAAAAAGTCGCCGTGTGCTGCAAGGCAGGGTCTGGATTCACATGGAAGGCGGCGACACAGGTGTCCATGAGGCGACGAGGCGGCCCTGGGCAGAGGCGTCATACTGGCTGTCTGGAATGTCTGTGGCCGTGGCGGCCCCTTCGTACAGCGGGGAGCCTGAGGCGGAGGAAGCCGAGACCGCGTGGGCCAAGGGCGCGTAGTGCGCGGGGGAGCCTCGGAAGAACTGGGCTCCCAGCCCATTGGACACCCCAGCGGCCGTCTGAGCGCCCGGAGTGATGGCGCCGTTGCTCACGGACCACAGGCTGGGGTACTGACTGAAAGGGAACAATAACACGGGGACCTCAGGCCTGGGAAGCGGCTGACGCCCAGCCACCGGAGGACAGGACCGATGCTGAAGGCCCATCCCCAATAACTGCATTACGTGACTTTTCAAACAGGTCAGTGTCCCCGTCTCATTAAATGACTAACAGCCACGTTCCGAGGTGTATGGAAGTTACTGTCACATCTCGTAACAAAATCATCCGGAGGAAGACTAGAAAGAGGATTCACGTACACAAAGCTTACAGCGGGGGCTACGGAGTGCCTCACGAGAGACTCCGGGCCGGCAGTCTCGTGCTCTCCTTCAGATACGAAACTCTCACATGTGCTCAACCGAAGTTTCAGAAAATGAGCTTAAGCATCTGTTTCTAACTGACACCCCCCACGCCCACCGCAGCAACTCCGATGATCAGGACAAGCGCCTGCTAAACATCACGCGGTGAAGGGCATTCCTCAGAGCAACCCCGGTGCGGACACCACCCCCCGCTTTTGGTCTCACGCGGGAGATGGGTGAGTTAGCACTGAGCAGCGCAGAAAGCAGGCACCTGGGAGTCAGGTCGGGAAGTCCCCGTCCTGCCTTCAATTAGCCGTGTCACTTTAGACTTGGCCTGAGACTACTTTTGAGGCTTTGTTTCCCAAAGTCTCAAATGAGCAAGTTAGAACAGCAAGGAGTACTAAATCCTCCAGTGTAAGCACATAGCCGTGAACAGTATCGAACTACGGTACAATTTTATTTTGGGGAAAAAATCCTTAAGGATCTTTCAATAATTGAAGAACAAGACCTTACTTATAGTGCTATACTGCTTTACCAAGCCACGTCCCGTAGTTCAATTGCATTTGACCTTGTAAATTTTATAGGTGAAAGTTTCAGGCTCTGAGCTGCCCAATCGGAGCCAAACTGGAACCCTCAGGAGGGGCTCGGTCAGCAGTGTGTACCCTGCAGGTCATCCGACTGGGTCGAGGCTTCGAGAATAATGCTCTGAGAGCCACTGAAAAGTCTGGTGGTCTGCGCACTGTTTGCTTCATTTCTAACAGCAATTAGATGCTTATTACAGAGAAATTGTTTCCTAGACTAGAGGAATTGAGATCTTAGCTATACTGAATTCTAGACAAGCAAGTGCATTGCCTTTGAGGTCACGATCACCTGATTCCAGGCTTGCTCTGCTAAGAGCTAACAATTTGACCAACATTTAATATCTTTGTGTCCCTTTCCTCACTAGAAAGTGAGGGTTGACTTCTAGCTTTGCTATTTTAGGTTTTTGTATTAATCCTATGAAGAAATACAATACATTTACCCACCTGCTTGGTTTTGAAGCCCTTCTTCTTCTATATAATTTGCAGGTTAATAAAATAACCATCATTCTTTACCAGTTACCCATCATATATGTTAAGAACTTTGATCCTGTATCCACAGAAAAGCCAACAAACTTACTTCTTTAATCTAATAGCTCCTGCTGCAAAAGGTTCTGGAAACATTTCTTCAAACTATACCTACTGACCCCACAATCCTACAAGAGACAGGCTGAGGCTGGGGTTATCTACTGTCTTCTTTTTATATTTGAGGAAATCGAGGCTCAGAGAGGCTGGCAGACTCGTCCGTCACACGAACCAGTAAGTGGCACAGCGAGGACGCAGCCACTGGTTTTGTTTCGGGACGGGATAGCCCAGCCCCCTTTCCATGCCGCAGTTCCCAAAGAGCTACGCGTCCTCCCAGGGAACGGACTGCAAGAAAGAACCCAGCGGCCATGTAACCTGGGATCCCTGGACAGAGCTGGCTAATGGTAGAATTATAAATAAAGACCCACCCGCCCACGGGGAAGGGGCAGAGTGAGGAATAAGGGCTAACGCGAATGGAGACAGCAGAAGGTCCCCAGGACGGTTTGCGTGGCTTCCCGGACAAGCGTACCTAGAGCCAGCAGACGCTCCGGCGTTGTGGGTCACAGGGAGCATGCCGGTGTGGGCGGGCACTCCCAGGCCAGACCAGTTGTCGTGGGACTGCAGCATGGATAAACACGCAGGCGAGTTGTCAGAGTAGGCTGAGGGAGGTAAGAAAGCATAGTTATTGGATGGGGCCTTCCAAGAACAACAAAATGCATGCAGTATCGCCAATAACTGGAACTGCCCAACATTGCAAACAAAATGTATACGAGACTGTAAATACAGAAAATTAGTCATTAGCTGCCTACTCAGTCACCGGCGGCTAATGCTTATTGCCAAATGTACACACGCGAAGACTTATTCCAGTAAACCCAAGCGTTTTCCGC
The DNA here is from genome assembly GCA_963574885.1 of Lepilemur ruficaudatus. NCBI lineage: Eukaryota > Metazoa > Chordata > Mammalia > Primates > Lepilemuridae > Lepilemur > Lepilemur ruficaudatus. The sequence goes on from CAUYRT010060344.1 coordinate 25,310, forward strand.
CATCATCGGATCAGTAGATGCCCTGCAGATACTGAACCCTACAATAACTTGACTGGGACGACGTCTCTTCAAAATATATAAAAAACTTCAACCTGCTTTTTCCCCAAGGACTATTTCATAAGAAAAGTACAGAAACCATTACTCCTGGCAAAGTTAAAAACGTAATCTTCTTTGCTTCAGAGTCCAGTTTCTGTTGAACACGTCTCAAGTCCTATTTCCTCACCCAATAAGCTCTTTTGGATTCAAATCAGCTTTAATTGCTTAATTGTTTTATGGTGTTCTTTGGCTATTTTCCTCCCTTTGGAGCCAGACAAAATTAAGTCTAGACGTGCACAGTGTTAGAGAGAATGAGGCCGGGGCACCTTTATGGTCTACCCAGTGTTCATAACACTTGCGCACGCATCACGGCCGCCTGGAGACTTGTTAAAGCACAAATTGCCGGCCCACCCCGAGCGCCGGAGCTTCTGATTCCGTTAAGTCTGGGGCACGGCCTGTTGTCAGGCAATGCTGGTGCTCGGGTCTGGGGAACATACTTGGAAAATCACTGGTCTAGTCAGGAATTTTTGTGCCTGGCTGATCCAAAACTACCACTTTAAAGAGGTTCATAAAATATTCAGACCCGGGTGTTCTGCCTAGAGATCAGCCCATAGCTCGGTGGGGAGGCCCAGTAATCTGTAGTCCTAAAAGCTTCGAGCACTAGCGCTAAGGCACATGCACCAGCGCAGGCTGTGGTCTGGGGTGTCTGTGCTCAAGCCAGCAGTGATGCAGACCCGACATGAGGGTCTCCTCTTGAGCCACTAAGGAAGCCTGGGTGTGGGTTCCAGGAGAGGGTCTCCCTTCCTGGTTTCTGGCCCCCTGCAGCATGCCTTTCCCCGAAGTGGTCTCCCTGCCACCCACCAGCCCTGGCAGACAGAGACTTAGCACTTACTTGGAGAGTTGTTCCGATGAGCGTAGGGGCTGGGGTATGGCGAGGACCGGTGGCTCCTCAGGGCCGGGTACCTTTCACAGCCGTGCGTGGGGGGCAGGGGGAGGGGGCCTCCAAACTGAGCATGGGGGTTGGCAGGTGGACAGAGGGTGCTGGTTCCAGGAATGAGCCAGCCCCCTGCTGTGAGAAAAGAATGCTGAGCAACTGGCAATTGTCTCACTCCTCTGTTTCAGGGAGAAGAGAGCAGAGACCAGCGGCGTGGGATCTTTCCCTCAGGACACCCTGAGGAGGCGAAGGATCCTAGGTGTCGAACCCCGGCTTCACAGCCTACAGCTCGAGGCACCACAGGGCTTCAGCGCCACACTTACCGCCACAGGCTAACCAGGGTTTCCAACCCGTAGAGCACCTGAGTAGACCTGGGAGACTCCTGCCTCAGCCAACCCAAGCCACTTGCTCAACCACCAGTTTTTTTGGAAGAGCCCCAGCACTGCAACCCCCACCCCAGGGTGCTGCTTATGAATTTACTGTCCCCCAAGGTAGGTTCCCAGGGCAGATCAGCCACCTTCCAGTTGTGAGACCAGAACAGGAATACAATGTCAAAACCGGCTGAGCGAGAATACAATGTAAAAACAAAGGCAGAGAGGCAGGGGTGAGAGACGCAGGGATATCTGTCCCTACACCCTCCCTTCTCCTGCTGCCCACACTCAGACCCACCTGCCTGCGTGGACCCATTTTCTGCTTCCTCTTTTGTCTTTCCAAGACTTCCCTACCCTCCTCTAAAACTACAATTTCCTCTCCCTTCTTTTTTAACTTTTTTTTTTAGTTCAGAAAAAGCAACCCTTAGGAGGACAACTGCTCTGCTTCCAATTTCCAGGCTACCAACAATTCCTCAGACAGCATGGAAATGAGTGCCCACGAGGCGCAGGCCTATCTCTTGCCAGGGCAGTGGTTCACATTCCACTCCTAACAAGGGGGGCTGTTTGATTAAAAGATATATATATTCAGAACAGAAAATGATTGTTCCAGGGAGAGTACGCCATGCTGGTGCATCCAGCCCCTTGACGCGACTTGCAAATGCTAACTTTTCTACTACAGTGTCAACTGTTTAACATCACCTAGTCCCTTCCCTGGGTGGGGACAGGTTATTCAGAGTTGTTTCTCCCAACAGACGTGGCTACATCCTGCGCTCTGCCTCATGGAGCTCCTGAAAGGAACTACACTTAAAGCACACTCTCCCTGGCCTACGAGCCACTGTTTCCACGGAAGCCAACAATCCCAGAACCAAAGTGGGCTATGAAAAAAATCTGTTCATAAGCATCACCCTGAAGTTGGACCTTTAGTTTTTAATCATAAACAAAAGCAGAAACTGTCTCAAAGAGGATATGGTGAGCTAGATTCTCCTCTTGCCCAACACAGGAGAGTCTAATCACCCACCAAGACCACAGTGATCCATCCCAGGCAGGGTCGCGGCTGCCTCAGAACAAGACAGAAGGACCCAGGAGCATTCTCCCTCAGGCTGGGCGAGCATCCACTGCCCGATTAGGGCAGAGTTTGGAGACAGGTTGAAGACAGTTACAGGACTTCAACAGCAGAGTGCCACAGAGTGCCACGTGCCTTGCACAGCAGAAGGGTGATCTGCTCCCCAGCCACACCCAGACGCCCTGTCTGCTCATCTCCACCTCCAGCTCTAGGTCAGCTTAGTCCCTCCCAGCTCTCCGCAAGTCTAGCCTCAGAACCAGGCGCACAGGTGACGCAGAGGGGAACAAACCGTACATTGGGAGTACCCAGCTTGCTGGCTGTCTCCGGGTTCTTCCATCATGTCTTTGTGATCACTTCTGTCAAAAAAAAGTGTATCAAATTGTCAAAAAAGAGAAAATTGATAAAATAGTATGTGCAGCAATATTTCATCCTTCTGCATACTTCTTTGCCCAAGGGTATGTATAGTTAGAATTCTCTCACCTTTCCTTTGCATCGAGGAAAGCTTTTGCAAATGGATTGTATTTAATTTTAAGAGCTGTGATCTGAAAAACAAGAAATTGCATTTACTAGTATATTGCTCATTAGCCAGGAGATTTAACTGGGCAGCAAGGAATTGAGAAACACCAGAACCACTTTTAAATTCTCAAATATAATCAGACTTCTTTCCAGATAGTTTTCTACGTGGGTCTGAAGTCGTTGAGTAATTGTAAAGAATGCACATTTATGAGAAGTTCTACATGCCAGTGTTCTGAGTGGGATTCCCAACAAAGTTAACCTACTACTGACTCCACTCGGATCACCAAAAATGGCTCCAAACATAGGCTTGGTCTTCTTAGGAAATAATGATCTGGTGGTTCCAGTTTGGGGTCAACACTGACAACATAACCAACAAATCGCAAACTTCCTAGACTTCGGGGTTAGACTAGGGCCAGGTTGACAGGCACTAATGGGTACCTGATATCTAGCTGTGCCCTCACACTGCACAGGTTTGGGGGGATGCCCCTCACCCCTTAGGGAAAATTTCCAGTGGAAGGAGAGGCCCTTCTCACTCACATCTTGTTCTCAAGAAATTCTCGTAGTACTTAACCTAAATGCTATGTGCGCCTCTCCAATTTGAGCATGTAGTAGATGTTTCTAGTTTCAGACACTTCTGTGGAAAATTAAAAGGGGAAAAATGCTTGAACGAAGACACTTTAAACTTTTCTCCCCTTGGCCTCCACTTCAAGTTGCAGTAAATTATTTGAAAGAAACAGTCTCAAACAGTGGACACCATCTCCCTGTTCCCCGGATTCGCGTGGAGCAGCACAGCCAGAACGCTCCCGCCCTCTGCCCCTCTCACCTCCTCATTCTGATAAGCCGTCACAGCTATGAACTGGGTCTCGGGGAAGCAGTGGCTGGTGATCATGCGCTGTGGACCCCCCACCCGCACTATGTGAATCCGAGGCTCATACTTGTGCAAGGAGTTCAACATGATCTGCGGAGGACAGACACGGGATTGGAGGCAAAGGCCCACCTAAGACAAATCATCCATTTGTCCTGCTGTCAAGGAGAGAAACACCCCAAGACACAGAAAACCCTTCCCCTCCCAAGAAAGTGTCTTCACTGCCGATGGCAGTGGGTTTCTCGTCAGGTTAGTTCCTGTCTCAGCATTTTATACGTGCTGCTTCCCGCAGCTTGTTTGGAGAAGGGATGCGAGATGCTACACACCATTAAAAGCAATGAATGCCCATCACAAAATCCCTTGACCTTGTAGAGTAAGGTACTAAGGTTTCCAGGAAGGCTATGGACACCTTTGAAAGCCTGTGCTTGTTTGCAACGTGCCAGGACTCGGGGTCTTCCAGGAGCAATCCCCGACTAAAGAATGTTCTTTAGAAAAGGACAGACTTTACAAGTTTGTTCAGACTTCACGCAGTGAGCACTGTAGCGCATGTGTGGCTTTACTGTGACTGTTTACCATCAAGGCTGTATCTGCTCTACCTCTAGGACAGTTTGGGGCTAGACAAAAAAGTTCTCCACAGCTCGAGACCCGCACTCTTCAGAGGTGAGCGCTCCTGCTCCAGGTCGGTGCTGCCCTTATCTGCTTCATACAAACTGCAGGAAAGGCTTGATCCCCGGAGGCGGCATTTCTCCAAGACAGACGTCCCCTCCCGTGCAAGCAGGGGCCCCTCCAACGGCATGAAGAAGAAGGTGCAGAGCCTGCGGGCCTTGGCGGGCTCCGTCACACCTACCTGGCCCCCTCCGTTGAGCTTGTTGGTGAGCTTGACTTTGCTGAAGGACACAGGCGCCTTCATCCAGTGGGCCCCGAAGTTGGGCGAGTCGGGATGGATGTAGACGCAGCTGGGCGCCTGCGGCTCGGGCTTGCCCCCAGGCACCCACTCTCCGTTCACGTACTTCCAGCGGTGGCTGTCGGCCGCCACGAAGTCCAGCAGGAAGGAGTACATGGCGTTGGGGTCCAGGCCAGACACGTTCACTTTCAGCACTGGGAACATCCTCCTGGAAGAGAAAGACGGGTACAGCAGGAAGACCCCAAATCTGACCCAATGGGCGGGAGGCTGACAGCTTGGCACAGAGGCTTGTAATATCGCAGGGCAAAGAGGAGCCCCCTTGGGAACGTCCAGAGGTGATTCCCAGGCTCCTCCCAGCCCTCCTGGGTCCCAGGAGCTCCACACTGTCCCCGCAGCCCAAGAGGCCTCAGCGGAGAGGGCGCCGCGCTGGATTTCAGCGCCCAGGCCAAAGCCGGCGGACAAAAGTGAGGCGCGCCTCGAGCGTCCTGGAGACGCCGCCAAGGTTGGGACCCTGGGGTTCCAGTCCCTCCGCCTTAAGCTGCCACCGCGAAAGCCTAGGAAGAATGACGGTTATAAATACACAGATGCTAACGACCTGAGGAAACCAGAAGTGCCCCCCAGGAGAAAAAGTTCCACAGGAAGGAACTTCCCGGGCCCCAAGGCTGCCCTGGCGCCCCAGCGAGTGGCGCACGCCTACCTGCCATTCTTGGTCACGATCATCTCGTTGGTGAGCTCCTTGAAGCGCAGCCACAGCTCGCTCTCCTCCAGGCCCACGCGCAGCTCGCGCTCCGTGGGGTCGCCCTTCTCGCTGCCCGCCTGCAGCTCGCTCTCCACGGCGCTCAGCAGGTGGTCCACTTGGTACTGCAGGCTCTTCCCCGCGTTCTCAGTGCCGGGGGAGCTCATCCTCCCGCCCGCCCCCGCCCCAGTCCCAGCCCCAGCCCCACCGCCCCCGAAGGTCTGATCGCTACCCGAGAGCCACCTTCACCCCTCTCGGCAGCCGCTTTCCGAGAAAAGGGGCCGCTCGGACCAAGACCTGCGGCGGAGCCCAGGTCCCAGAACAGACCCGGGAGGAGGGCGAGGACCAAGATCTGGGGGGAGGGGGCGGGGGCGAGGGATGGGGGAGGTTATTCCACTTGAACTCCCGCAAGGCGCGACTGGAGTAGGTCTCTGGGGAGAGAAATTCGGTGCCCTCCCCTAAATAGAGCTGCGGCGGCCGCGGAGGGGGGCGCGGCGGATTGGGCCGCGCACCCTTTGAAGTGCCGGGCAGCTGCCCATTGGCCGCGCGCGGCCATATCAGACCCGGCCGGGCGGGCCCGGGAGACCCGGGGCCAACAATGGGCTCCCGCGCGCCTGTTTCCTGTAAATCCTGGGCCCCAGCCCTCCGAGCCCCGGCCCAGCCCCTACACCCCCGCCCTCCCCAAATGTTTGCACCTCCATCAAAGCGGCGGGGCGGGACCGCGGGCCCCGGAGGAAGGAGGGAAGCGGGACGCCCGAGCCCGCCCCGGCCCGCACCTCCGCGAGCGCTGCCCGGCCGCCCGCGACGCTCGCCGACTCCCGTGCGTCGGGTCCTCCTTGCTCCTCCAGCGCAGCCCGGACCCGCCGCGGTGCCAGCCTGGAGTAGCCTCCGCGGCGCCCACCTGCGCCCGGGCCAGGTGCGCCTCCGTGCCCTCTCAGCGACGGCGCACTGCGGGCTTTAGGGCGAGCCGCGGCTGCCTCCTAGCTCCTCGGAAGCCTCAAGCCTCCAGTCGCGCGGTTTCCGGTTCACCTGTCTGCACTCATCCCTCGGCCCGCGACGCCGCAGGACCGTGGACCAGCCCGCCCCGGCGTCCCGCGTGCCCCGCGGCCCTCACCCGTCTGGAAGGGGAAGCTCCGCGCGCAGAAATAGACGGATTTTTTTTTTTTAAGATCCCTTTGGGAAATGTCTTCGCTCCCATGGAAAAATAGGACGTTGGTGACGAGTGCGTGCACGGAGTATGGCCCAGGACTGTGCTTGGCTTCTGCTGTCTTGTTCTTGCTTTCTCAGGAGGGGGAGCGGGACGGGGTGGCCGGGCTGTGCCCCGGGAGCGGGACTCGGGAGCGGTTCCCCGCCGGCCGCAGGGCCAGGCGGTGTGGGCAGCGCTGGTTTATTACCTGTCGGTGAGAACCTCCGCCAGGAAAGCGAAGGGAAGGTGACAATGAGCAGGAAATAGTTCAATGGGGTCTCTTTAAACAATGGCATTCCTCCTAAAATGAGAGCCCAGGAGGGGGAAGGAGGCGGAAGCTCCGCGGGAAAGCCCTGGCATTGCTCTCTGAACGCTTGGCCCGTCTCTTTACCAAGGGACCCCACCCCCGCGATTCCAGCCTTAGTTTACCGGTTATCCTCGCGCGCACTGCATCCCCACGCCCTCTGGAAAAAGCGAATGTCCCAGGTGGGGCAGCAGGTCAGAACAGCCCTGCGCCCTAGCAAGGTGGCTCTGCCGGCCGGGCGTGGAGTCTGCGCAGCGCTGGCCTCCGCCGCCGGGCGCCGGGCCGGGCTCGCTCCGCAGCCGAGAATCGACCGGGAAGCGCCAGGAGGGATTCCCCGTCCAGGATCGGGGGATCGACCTGCCTCCTCCGCCTTCCGGGGCGAGCTTCCCCGAGGCAGCCCGGGGAGGTTGCCTGCGGCCCCCCACCCCGCGGGAAGAGCTCGCACCCAGAGCTCCTGTCCGCGCTTTTCCGACTGGAAACTGCCGAGTCGGGAAGCCGGGGGCACCTGGTCACTGTCCGCATTTGTTTCTTTTGTTGTCTAGGGTGCACGGAAATCCCCTGGGGACGGACCCGAAGGGGTCTTTCCTTCTGGAAAGAGGCACCAAAAGGACCTCATTTGCTCCCGACACCCGGGCCGTCCCGACGCGCCTTCCACAGCACAGCAGGCCCCGGGCTGCGGGGGACGACGTGGTCTGCGCGCCTGTCATCTTCCTGACTGAGGGTATTAAAATGCCTGAAAGGTCATCTCTGCAGCCTGAGACCTCCCGAGCCTCCGCACTTAGAATAAAGGGGAAACGTGGAGGGGAGGTGCAGGAGGAACGAGGGGGGACCGAGGCAGTTGGGGGTCTAAAACTCCCGCCCCGGAGCGGAGCTTCTCCGGCCGCCCCTGCACCCGAGGCGGGCGCCAGCCCGGGATTGCTCTTCCCCTAGTCCGGAGGAGCTAAGGAAGCCTGGCGAGTTTAGCAGGTCGCTCCAACGGTGTTCTCAACGGGAGGGGAGGGGCACGGCCAAATAATAATAGGACCCCAACAGAAAAGCACGTCTACACTCCAGAAAGAGTGAGAGACCCTCTCCAGTATCCAAGAGCATGGTCCAGGGAGTTAACCCCCTGGCTGGGGGCGCGGCAGGTCGGAGTCGCCCACGGGGCCTCGCTCAGGCAGTGTCTCTGCCTCCCTGGGGCTGATTTTCTGATCTTTGTTACCTGGTTCCCAGGACCAAGTCCGCTCCCTCCGCCTTTTCAGTGAAGGCTGCAGTGCATGACAGTTTACAGCCGAAAACTTCCTCTAGCCCAGCTGTAAAGAATTCCCAGTTAGTAACAATGTGCTTCCTTGGGAGGGAAGGGCCCCGGGCACTTCCAGCTGTTTCTCTCCAGGGTCCTCTCTCCTTGGGAAGCCCTGCAGTTGGGAGAAACAGACAAAGGCCTGGGTCTGGGCCTCCAGCTTGCCCCAAAAAATGACTTGGGAAATACCACGTAAGAAATCACACACACACACCTTAGTCCCCAGAGAGGCAGTTTCCCCAGGCATATCCCCTTCTCAAAGAGCAAAACCATTTGTCTTTAGGATCAGGTATTCACGGAGCCATAACAGGCTCAAGGCTGAGGAGGGGGCCAGCCTGTGTGACCCTTACCCCGCACTCCTGTCCCCTTCTTTTCTGCAAGAAAGATTCAGTTTTTTCTCATTTTATGTGTGCTCAATGTAGAATATATATATATGTATGTATATATAATAGTTATCCCTCAATGCCCACTGCAGGTTGGTTCCAGGACCCCCAAAGATGCTCGAGTCCCTGGCGTAAAATGGGGTAGTATTTGCAGATAACCTATACACATCCTCCTGTGTACATTAAATCGTCTGTGGATTGCTGATAATGCCTAATACAGTTGTAAATGCTGTGTAAATAGTTGCTATGCTGTATTGTTTTGTTTGTATCATTTTTATTGTTATTTTATTATTTTGGATTTTTAAAAGTATTTTCTATCGATTCAGCCAATCACGGATTTGAAACTCATGGATGTGGAGGCCAACTGTGTACATACATACATACATATACGAAAATGAAAACCTCAGGCACCAGTCGGTGTTCATACTTTTGGTGTGTTTTCATCTTTTTTTCACGTTGTGCTTCTGGGGAGCTCGTTCTCCCATCCGAACTAAGCGGCTTTAACGCGAGCGTTCCCGAGTTCTATGTAAGAGACGACGTCAGGTGCTTCACGGCAAGTAATTCTGTCACCCATTGGTTTATTTGCCTCTCCCATTAACAGAAACCTTGTTACTGTTTTTAAAGGTGTATAACATAATGCTTTATACTTCTTACCATTGAAAAATTTTAAAAAGGCTATTGGGTTTTTGGGTGGGTGGTTTTGGGTGACTGTGGTTTTGTGGAAAAGAACAAAGACAAGTTTTTCAAAGTCTTTCTCTCAGGACAGTGGCCCAACCGTGAGTGTGACCCATCCATCCTGGCAGCCCTGGGGAGAGGAGCGGGCTGGCATCTGAGCCTAGGCTGGCCCCCCGAACTGCAGGAGGGAGGGCTCACGGGAGCACCTCAAGACCATAGTCTTGTCTCTGCCGCACTTTCTGAGTCAAGGGACTTTGTCACACATGACAGTGTGTGGTTGGCCTAGTGACAGGAGTTCACACACTAAAAACAAACAAGCCAACCTCGCTGGGCTGAGTATTCAGGATTGCAACATTCCTCCTTAAAATGCTGGCACTTCTGCTGTCTCCTTGGAATGCCAGGCCCCAGAGGACACGTCTGTGGGCAGCTGGATTTTGGTCTCTTCCGTGGTGCGTAGCTTGAGTTTCTGCTGGAGACTTAATTTTTTCCATACTGGTGACTCAGTTTCCTTGGTGATGTGTTTAAGTGGGACTCCCTTTTTACTGACTTTGCCTGGAACGCAGGCAGAGCCTTTTCCAACCCCGCAGGTCTTCACCGAGGACTCGACCACCGTAACAGTCTGGGTTATTCCGTGTCCACCTCAAGGCCTAGCTGTCCTTCCAAATCCCGTCACCCTCGCCCCCTTGCCCTGGCCCCCTCCCCCCACACCGTGTTGTTTCATCTCTTAGATCTTTCTGCATTTATTAAACGGCTTGTGAAACGTTTTTTCCACACCACTCTGTCAATTTGCCTCCATGTCACTTTTGGGTTTTACTGCCTCCAATGCAGATTTTATTTCTCTGCCGCAGCTGGGGTTTTCTGCTGAGCCTGATCTCTCCAGCCCCTCGTCCTCCTGTCCCATCGCCTCCCGGAGCAGCCTCTGTGCTCCTGCGGGCTGGTCCAGGTTTTTAGAGGCCGCGGTTTTCTGCGTCTTACTCAGAAGGCCAGTTCCCTAAGCCCATCCTCCAGGGCCTGTAGTTTACAATTTCCGAGGCTGCTTTTCCTCTGAGTCTTACCAACAACCCTCTTCCCCATTATCTTGTAGACCTTTGGGGAGGCACCGGGTTATTTTCTCTTCCTTCTTTCTCTTTTTTAACAGGGGTGACTGTCCCACCTGCCTCCTGCCTAGGCCCTGCTCCCAGGGGACCTGACTGGATGCCCCTGTCACAGCTCTGCCGTGGGGTGTGAGGTAGCAGGCCTGGCTTATTCCTTGTGATGCCAGCCCTGGGCTCCTGGTGGGGACTCACCAGGTCTCCACTGACTAAGCTGGCGAAATTGGAAACAGTAGCGTGCGTGTCGAATAAGGGGCAGGAGCCACTGTGCTCAGAGTCCACCCGCATCTACGTGATGGGACATTTTAATAACAGCACTGGACACGACATCTGCCCTTAACATTTACTAAAAAGCAAGATGCCCCAGAAACTCCAGTGACCTTTCTTTCTTTCGTCACTCAAATAGTCAGTTGTCGTGCAGAGAGGAAAGGAAGGGTTCCCTGTGGAAACTGTGCATTAAGTGTGACCTCAGGAATGGGCAGAAATGAGCCACTACAAGGGAAGCAGTGAAGGGGCAGGAGGGACATCAGTCCAGGCTTGACATTGCTCCAGAAATCATGGCTGGGGACTCTGCCCAATCATTTAATTAATGATTGTGTATGTGCGTGTGTGGGCATAATACTAATGGACGTTTTATTTCTCCCTCCTCTACAACTTATTTTGGAAGATCCTGCTTTGGCACTGAATGAAATTTGAAGGCCCCAGTCAATTCTCCCGTGGAAGAGAAAGGTGGAAATAAGCGCAGGCGCGGGCGCTCCGGTACACCCCTGCGCTGCGCCCGCTCTGACTCCCATAGCCACCAGTTGGCAGGGACGGGTGACACCCCGCCCCGGATCAGAGCAGGCGAGGACCGTCATCATGGGAGGGGTGGCCAGCAGGGCCTGGCAGCAGGGCTGGAAAATTGAACAAGGGCTGAGGGGTGCGGGGGGCTCAGCCCAGGAGGTGAAGGGACGCGCCTCCCCCAGTGAAGAGCAGGGACATGGTCAGTACCGCGAGGCGGAGCTGGAATCGGAGCATGCGCAGAACACACGGACCCCTGAGGAAGGAGGGGACACCTGGGTTTAGAAAGTGTCCAGGTTTGGGCCAAACATGAGAACAACACACTGAGAGAAAGAGAGTCTAATTTCAATGCCAGTAGAGACTGGAAAGACGCAGTCACATGTTTAACGAGAACATGGGGGTGCTGAGCTGCACCGGCGAAGCCTGGGAGGGATGTCCCGGTGGGATGGACGTGCCCAGCGTGTACCGTGGAACATGAAACAGGCGGCGATGACATCAAAGGGCCCCTGGCAGTGGGCACCGGGCAGACTTCCTAAACGGAGGGGATTTCAGTATCTTCAAGGGACCGGCTGGAAGAGCTCTAGAAACGGCCGCAGCAGCTCAAGAGATGACTGGAGCTCCTCGGAGGGTTCTGCAGAAATGCCCACGAATGCTTTGGACAAAACCGCAGTGAACAGTAAAGTAGTGATCGAATCACAGTACTTTGGAGAGATAACACAGGCCGTGGAAAGAATGGAGGAGAAAGGCAGAACTGAGCAGAAACCCGCAGGGGGCTTCCAGTGGCCATGTGGGAGGAGGCGGCTGCAGAGAGGTGACCTGAGGACTGGGGAGGGAGACTGAGTCAGGGAAGCCGGGTTGGGCTCTCTGCGCATGGGGAGAGGAGGAGTTAAAGATCTGTCCTCCCTATTTATGGGGGACCAGACTGATAGCAAAAATGGGACACAGGGGAAGGAGTTGGCACACCTGAGAGGACAGACTTGCAATCAATGGTTCCCACCACAGGGACTTCTCCAGCCGAAAAGACACTGCACAGGAGAGAAGCCGGTTTGTAAACTAGAATTAGCACATCCTGCAGCCGACACTCACAGCTTCAAGGTGACAACCTGTCCCAGCCCCAGAACACAAGAAGAAGGAAGAATTGACATTCGCTGAAGCCCATCGCGTGTGAGGAATTGTGCGAACATTCTCAGGCGTGGCTGTGGCTCCGGGAAAGATAAACCATGCAGTGGCAATTTGATTTCTGATTTGTCTTATTAAATTCATCTGACTCCCATTAGACTAGGATAAATATACAGAGGTAGAAACAATCGTCAGTGCAAAGCTGGGGGCCTAAGGGAAAAGAAAAGAAGTTATGAAATGAATAATATACTACTGGGTTCGATTTGTTAATATTTTGTTTAAGATCTTTGCAACTATATTTTTGAGCGAGACCGGCTTGTGTTTTTCCTTCCCGTCTCCTGCTCTGGATTTGGTGTCAGCGTTGTGCTGGCCTCACAGAAGGAGTCAGGGAATGTGCTCTCTTTTCCTATTTGCCAGGAGAGTCTGTGCATGAACAATGGCATGATTTCTTCTTTATGCTTTTGTAGAATTCCCCAGGGAAACAATATGGGCCCTGGAGTTGTCTGATTTCCTTTTTGGGAAGGTTTTTAAATCATGAATTTAATTTATTTGGTAGCCGTAGGACTGTTTAGGTTTTTATTTTTTCCTGATAAAATAATTTTTTTCTAATACTCTTTCCACTGTTGCTATTGAGATGTCATCTGTATTTCTAAAGGCTATTTCTTTTTGCGAGTGACATGGCTTTTCTCTCTGGCTTCTTTAAGGAGCTTTGCTTTCGCTTTGCATTGGTGCTGTTCTCTCTACTTAGCGCCTCTGGGGTCCTTTGGGCTGCCCTGCATCTGAGTGCCGGTGTCTTTCATCATTTCTAGAAATTCTTCATTTTCTCTTCAAATACTGCCTCTTCCCCATCCTCTCAATCATTCCTGCTGGACTGAGACTAAATCCACGGCACCCTCAGCTTCTCCAGACACAGCCCGTCAGCTTGCGTCTCGGGGCTGCGATCCCTACCGCGTCCTCCGCTCCATCCGGCTGTCGGTCCGTCTTCAGCTACGCCCAATCTACTGTTCAACCCCCTCACTCAGTGTTCATTTTCACTTATTACGGTTTTCCAGTCCATGAGCTCTGTTTCATTCTTTTTCAAGCATCCTTCATTCAGGTTCACAGCCTCCTGTTTCTTACTCATAAGTTAAAACTTCATTTTAAAATTTATTTAACCATATTAAGTATCCTGACTGCATTTTCTGTGTCTGACAATTTCTATTATCCGAATTTGTTGTGAGTCTGATTCTGCTGATTATAATTTGGTTTGGTTCTTATTCACAGTTCTGGGTTTCTACACGAAAGTCACGTTTGTAACGCAAGCACCGTTGCAGCACTGTGTTGGTACGTACGCATTTTCTTGACGGCTCTGTCATTGCTCATCATACGTTTGTTTTTGTTTTGTTTTTCTGGGTTTTTTTGTTTTTTTTGAGACAGTGTCTCACTGTTGCCCGAGCTGGAGTGCCGTGGCGTCAGCCTAGCTCACAGCAACCTCAAACTCCTGGGCTCAAGCGATCCTCCTGCCTCAGCCTCCCGAGTAGCTGGGACTACAGACGTGCGCCACCAGCCTGGCTAATCTTTTCTATATATTTTTAGTTGGCCTCATCATAAGTTTAAATCGAGAAAGAAAGCTGCCGTTTCATTATTTCTCTGGGAGTTTCGACATTTCCTCGTCCTTTTTATCCAGTGAGGATACTATGGTCTGATTCTTTTTTTTTTTTCTGGGGGGTGGGGGAGGAAAGGGCTGTATTGTAGGGCACCAAGCAAGGAGTACATGCAGCTAATGCTTAAGACTCTGACTACGGTTTAATTCTTAACCCATGTAGTTAATTCAGCACTGACTTGCTGTCTTAGCCTCCCAGAATGCGTAAAGCATAGGTATATTCCTCAGGCACAGTGCCTGGAGGACGCACCACCCACTACCCTCGCCAGGGAGCTAGTGGGGAAGTCCATTCCCCTCTAACTCCTGCCGTTATCCTGGGAATGTCCGTGTTTCCGTCTCTGGGTTCTGGCCCATCTAGTTCTCCCGCCTGAAACCCCAGCAAAGTCCCCCTCCGTCCTCCTAGGGTGCTCACTCTCTTGCCCTCGGGCGTGACCCAGGGCTGCTGCAAGTCAGAGATCTTGCCCTCGGTGGACCACTTCCGCTCTAATCTGAACTTTGATCTCATGGAAAGCCACTCCCTGTCCCCCTCTGGGCAGAGAACCACACACATTGCCCAGAATCACCTGTGCCTGGGTCCGTGTTCGTCCCAGGAGGAGCAGGTTCCCCACCCCACCCCTGCCCCTGTGTTCTGGAAGGCCAAGCCTAAAGGAAGGGGAGAGAAAGACTTCCTTTCGAGATTGTATTTAAATTATTCTTTTTGTGCATAAATTCTTAAAATGGCATGAATACTAATGCAGATTTTTTTCTGCAAATATAAGGTTTCTTCCACTTCATTCAGCTTCATAACTTAATCCTGCCGACAGGCCAGGGGCAGGTGTCCTTACATCCGTGTACAAAGGAAGAGCCAGGGCCGACGAAGCCACCTGGGCTGTAAGGGAAGAGAGGGCTAGGAGCCAGGCGCCTCGACCAGCAAATCCCATGGCACTATTCTGCCTCGCTCTGAGAGGTGCAGGAGAGGGTTTTTATGTTGTAGAAGAAAAACCGAACCAGGAGGAGCTCATGTATTTACTCATTTAAGACAAACTAGTTGAGTCCCGGCTGTGTGCCGGTTACCGTACTGGAAGCAGGAGATGCCGTGGGGGCAAACAGCTCTGGGGCGCCCCAGGTCCCCACACGGCTGAAGGCGGTGGAGCCGGGTGTGGGTGACGAGCCTCGGTCCACATCGGGGGAGGGAGATGCCGACGCGGAGGTGCCACACGGGGAGCCGAGACCAGGCACCCACCCCAGTGGCGCCCCGGCAGGGCTCCTGGAGAAGGTGGTTGTTGGGCCGGTGAGACCTGAAGTAGGAACCTGCCAGACCAAACCTAATTCGGGCTCCTTAGTTCTCAGTTCCTTTTACCCGAATACTACCAAACTCTTCTCAAAACTGAAGTATGTTTTTCTACAAATGTTTCTCATGTCTGCTCATGTCTGGCTTTTTTTTTTCCTACTTACATGCCACATAGGGCCGCTTCTTGCTTTCTGGTTAGAACCTCTTTTGTTACTGGCTGGACTCTGCAATGCCGGAAGCTGCGGGGAGGCAGCGCTGGAGGCTGCTGGCCGTGGGTCGCCTGTGCCCGTGTCCCTGGCTGGATGCTTCAGGGTGCGTGTGTCCACTTGGGGACACTTAGTCCAGCTTTTGGAAGCAAAGATTGCTTTCGTGTTTGTTGTTTTCATTACATTCAAGACTATGAAAAGTAACTTCTAAAACAAAATATAATAAAATTAGACTAATGATGATTATTAAAATGTGTATGCATTTCTTCATATTTAAAATTTCCCATTATCTAATATTTGCTATTTTGGGAAAGAGTAACTCATTGCCAAGAAATAACTGTTCAGACCCCCTGCACCCCTGTGTGAGTTTCTTCCCTCCAAGGTTGCCGGCCGAGCGGCAGCTTCAGGAGGCAGCGCCCTGGAGCTGGAGGGAAGGCCAGAAAGGGGGTGGTGGTTTGGGTTTTGTTCTGTTTCTAAGTTAGACTCGAGATTTGGTTTTTATTTCTCTAAAACCAAAATAGACCTCTCTGACCCCTGATTACCAACTGCACCAGGATCCAGAACCGAGTCGCCAGGCAGTACAGATAGGGCAGAGCTCCGTGCTCACTTCCACCTGGCAGCCACCGTGGGCTGAGGCTTTCCTACTGCCGTAGGGGCTCCGACTTCAAATGAGACGCAGCAGGGAGGGTGCCCTGTGCTCACAGTCCCAGCGCCCCCCACCCACGTCGCCTCCCTTAATCTAACTCTAAGGAAGGACAGAGCTTCCCCTGTGCTCCCTCTAGCCCCGCGGGACCCTGACGAGGCCCGCAGCTCTGCCCTCTTGGTCCGCAGCTGCAAACCAGCGTCTGCTCGGGATAGCACCAAACAGAGAAAAGCAAACACGGAGGAAAGCGTCGGGCTCGGCACTCCTTGAGTACACAGCGACTGTTGTTACGGCGTCCAAAGTGTGTTTTCTTGCTGGAAGCCTCTGGCTGGGACTCATCTGGAACGAGGCAAGGTGAGCAAGCCTCCCCAGATCTCAGGGGCGGTTCCTGCGTAGGGGTTGTGTGCGAGGCATGTTGAAATCCATCCATTGCTACAGAGTATTCCCTTTCACTCTGACAGAGTGTTAGAAACAAATCCCAGCACAAAATGGGCCTGAACCCAGAGAGTCTGGGGCTGAAGGGTCACCCACTGCAGAAGGGGCTGCCCCCCGGAGCCGGGGAGAGCCCCGATCTCCGCCCTGCTGCTTGCTGGCCGTGCCCGGGCGCGCACCCCGCTGCTGGCCTCCCTGAGCCGCGGGTTTCCCATCTGCAGTGGGTGCCAATACCTGATCTCTCGCGGGGTTAAGGGAAAGGTGACGCGCGCTTTTATGGAGACGCCAGAGCACGGGAGCCGCTCAATGCTCTCACCTCTCTCTTCATGCTAATAAAACACACAACATTTGGCGCAAGGTGTCCCCTCCCAGGCCCTGCCCGCCATCCTGGGGGCTGGGAGACTGTGTGTCCGAAGGGGAATTCCCGTCAGGCCTCAGCCAGGCTGGGGGCCGAGGGGTCACAGGCTACCCCAGGCCCTGTCCGGGGTGGGATCAGGGACCTGCAGTGACAGTGGCCGGGAGGTCTCCCTGTGTTCTCGCCTGCAGTGGCATCGCCCCTGTACGCTCTCGCTTGCTCTCACGACGGCTCTGTGGGAGCGTGAAGCAGCGCCGTCCCTGCCGGCCTGAGAGCCAGTGGATGAGCTGAGGGCAGAGCCGGCGGGACTGTGAGTGGGATCCCCTCAACGCCAGGACAAGACAGCCGCCCACAGCAGCGCCCGTTGTTTGTCTCCATACCTGTGACGGAGCAAACACCGAGGCAGAAACAAACACACAGTCCTTTACCAGCTCCTGGGCACAGCTGTTGGACAGATTGCTTTTCTCGGGAAAGTCCTCAGGCCTGTAGGAGGACACACACCAATTAGAAGACACGGCACCTGCCTTGGAGGCACTTCTGGATCTCAAACAGCTGAAGAACAGAATTCAAGGGAGGGAAGTTTAAACCCCAGTTTATGCAGGAGTGAGTAGTGAAGGAGAGATCTGGGAAGGCTTCCTGGAGGAGGTGATGGGTTAGCGAAAAGAGAAGGAAGAAATAAAGGGAGTGGGTCAGACCTCGCCTCTCCTGTCTCATAAAGGGGAGTAGAATGGGGAAAGGAATATCTTAGCTAGAATAACAGATAAAACGTGGATTGCTGTACTTGGAGCCCTTCTGAAAAGTGTTTTAATGCCATGAGTGGTCTTGCATTGTTGCCAAACCCGGCCGGGCCTCGCAGTAGGGAAAACCTTTCCCATTAGCTGTCTCTGAGCCCTCATTTTAATCATGTCCTCCCTAGCAGGGAACCGGTGGCCCTGGCACTGCCCAGTGTTCGGAGACTGCGGCTCGCAGTGACCTCCCAGGCACTTTGCAGACCCCTCTCCTCGGATGCTCAGTAGGAGCTAGAGCTCCAGCGGCAGCACCGTCACCCTCCCCTGGGCCCAGGAACGGAGGCCCCACCCCCCTACGCGTGCCCAGATGACAGCCTCACCAGCTGAGGCCTCTGCCCAGGTCCCAGAGTGCGGAACAAACAGACGTAGAGAAACTCCGAGTTTGGCGGCAGACACGTCAACGTTTCCAAACATTCTTTAAAATGGGTTTTCCTTCGCCGTCTGCATTTTTAAGAATCCTAAGTGTTTATATCCCTAACACACACCAAGAAAATGTAAAGCACATCCGTCATCTCAGACATCTACCAGTCCTTGGTGTCGAGAGTGTTCGGTGTCCTTTTGCTAGCGATTTGCAGCTATATATTATTGTTAGCTACAGGCACCCTGTGGATCATTATACCTTACAGGTATCAAAACACTACTATGTACCCCATGAATATGTGCAATTATTACTTGTCAATTAAAAATTAAATAAAAAGGAAGATGTGATACAAACTAAACAGAAAAAGAAGCAAACCGAGGGCTTTTGAACACTTGGTCTTCCTTCTTTGTAAACGTAAAATCTTGCAGTTTTTATTAGCTGCAAAAGTGAACAGGGTGTCCCCTAAGCATGTAAATTAAATGCTATGAACTGCTTCAGGTGACTCCACGCCATCCAGAGGGACCTTCATGTCCCCAGGGTGAAGGCTTCCCTTATGCGGATGCTACCCTCCGACCGGCCTCGCCTCTCCCACCTTCCGGCCCCTCCGTGGGCAGGGTACGGGTCAGCCGAATGGGAGAGAAGACTCTGACCATCAGCGTTTCCATCCAGCCCTTCTGTGTTTGCATGATTATTTGGGTCGGTTTAACCTAAACAAAGAAAGTATTTTGAAGACATTCGACAAAATTCTGCTCGAAAGGAGGGCAGGCAGGCGAGGGAGTCTGCCGGTCCCGTCCCAGGAGCCGGCACTGGGATCAAGGGCTCCTATGGGAAACTCGGGGCAAGGGGCGCATTTGCATTTCCGAGGCCAGAACACACTTCTCCTAGGTGCTGCCATTTCCCCAAAGACCCAGGCTGATTAAAGGATGCTAGAAAATTACTTAAGCCCTTAAATTGCAACAACAAAGGCTTTGTTTCTCTTTTCAATCAAAACAGCATGGCTGCCTGATTCAAATGCTAATGACCGGGCCTGAATTGGTCACTAAATGAGGGAGACACTTTTCCCTGCAAATGACCAGATAGCCACTCCTCTGTGGTGGGAGCCTGCAGGACTCTCCCAGATGGACGGTCTGTAAAAACCGCGGTCTGGGGGTCTGGGAAGTGCCCCCGTGGTGGTCTGGTTGGTCTCTGGAGCAGGCTGCCTTCTCTCTGACTCCAGAGGAGTGTAGGTCATGCAACAATCTGTCCCCTCTGTTGTGTATCCAGGAGGACAGTTTAGCAGAGGTGGCACAACTTTTGTGTTCTTTGTTGAGGAAAAAGGCCCCACTTTCAGAGTTGTTCACTGCCATCTCAGTTCATCCTGATTCCAAGAAGGTCTTGCTGCCGGGCGCTCTGAAGAGAGGATGTGATTTCTCAGCCACATCTCCTGCCCCAGTCCCTTGCCCCAGCACTGGGGGTGGGCACCACACCACCACCCACACCGCCTGCGCTGACCGGCTGCCCACCACCCGGCTTGACTCGCCGACCTCCAGCTCAGGAAAGCAGGGCTCGGGGCCAGACTATGGAAGTTCAAGTCCTAACTCTCCCACCGCCTCGGGAGTGACCTTGGGCCAGGTGCACTGGGGTGCACGGGGTCCCCAATCAGTACTGGGGCATAGGAGGCCACCGCCTACCTCTTCACACAGCTACAGGAAAGGCGCACGCCATGTAGACGGGAGCTGGGGTCGGCAGGACACGGCTGGGCTTCACCTCCCCCAGTGGCCTGACCCTGAATTTCCTTCTCTGTAAAATCTGGACAGTAACAGCCCCTGTCTTGCAAGCCGTCCTAAACACTAGACGGTCTACCGAGCAGAAGGCAACCAGCACTGTGCCTGGAGAAACACTTAGGGTCGGCTGACGGTTTCCGTAGGCACAAAATCTGGGTAGATGACACAGAGATTCTAAAACATCTCTGCTCAATCTCTGTGCCTCTTTTGTCATTATTACAGTGTGGCTTTTTTTTTTTTTTTTTTTTGAGACACAGTCTCACTCTGATACCCGGGCTAGAGTGCCGTGGCGTCAGCCTAGCTCACAGCAACCTTCAACTCCTGGGCTCAAGTGATACTCCTGCCTCAGCCTCCCGAGTAGCTGGGACTACAGGCATGCGCCACCGTGCCCGGCTAATATTGTCTATATGTATCTTTAGTTGGCCAATTAATTTCTTTCTTTCTATTTATAGTAGAGACGGGGTCTCGCTCTTGCTCAGGCTGGTTTCGAACTCCTGACCTTGAGCAATCCGCCCGCCTCGGCCTCTCAGAGTGCTAGGATTACAGGCGTGAGCCACCGCGCCCGGCTCGTCTTTTTATATTCGTTTTGTATCTGCTGTGTCTACCAGTCATGCACTTGTGCCCCTGTTGACCCTGCGCCTCCCGGCACGCCCAGCGCGGTGTGTCGCGCCCTCGCTCCGCGAGCGCCACCCTAGCGCTGTTGGCAGCCTCGTCGGGGGAGGTAGTCCCCCTAGGACAGGTGTGCACAGTCGGTAGGAGCGACACCAACTTGCGTTTGTGTGAGTGATACGCATCAGTCATTCCCAGTCCTGGGGGAGCTGTTACCGACCCTCACGGACAGGACTTTCTCTCGCCGTCTCTCCCTAAACCCTCCACCGTCTCAAAGGGCGGAG
>CAUYRT010060347.1:0-114110 GCA_963574885.1 Lepilemur ruficaudatus
TTCTCAATTAGGTCCAGTATGTAAACGAGGCATCCAAAAGCATCCAATCAGGGGATAGCAAATGCAAAACCATGTCATTGGCTGCAAAGCAAAACTTATCATTCCAGGGAAACAGAAACTTAACTTCAACTATGAGGGGGAGGGTAAGGCTTAGGCAAATATGGCCAAGCCTCATGGCTTCCGACAACATAGCACCTCACACCTGTCAGAACGGCTAGTATCAAAAGGACAAAAGATAGCAGGTATTGGCGAGGCTGTGGAGCAAAGGGAATGCTTGTAGACAGTTGGCGGGAATATAAATTAGTATAGCCATTATGGAAAACAATATGACGGTTCCTCAAAAAGTTCAAAATAGAGCTCCCATATAATCCAGCAATCCTAGTACTGGGAATACAGCCAAGGGAAATAAAATCAGTATGTGAAAGAGGTATCTGCACTTGCATGTTCATTACAGTATTTCTATTCACAGTAGCTAAGATGTGGAATCAATGAAGCGTCCATCAATGGATAAATGAATAAAGAAAATGTGTTACACATACACAATGGAATACTCTTCAGTCTTAAAAAAGAAGAAAATCCTGTCATTTGCAACAACATAGATGAACCCGGGGACCATTATGTTAAGTGAAATAAGCCGGGCACAGCAAGATAAATACTGGGTGACTTCACTTACTTATGGAATCGAAACAGCTGAACTCATAGAAGCGGAGAACAGAAAGGTGGTTACCAGGGGCTGAGGGCATGGAGGTCGGGAGATGTCGGTCAAAGAATACAAAATTTCAGTTAGACAGGAGGAGTAAGTTCAAGAGATCCATTGTACAACATGGTAACCACAATTTATAACAATGCATCTGTTATTCTTGAATAAATGTTAAGAGAGTAGATTTTAAGTGTTCTCATCACAAAAAAATGCTAAGTATATGCGGTAATATGTATGTTAACTAGCTCGATTTAGCCATTCAATAATGTAGGTATCTTTCAAAATAACAGGTACACGATAAATAGATACAATTTCTATTTGTCATTTAAAATATTTTAAAAAATAGAATCGGTTTATAGAGGTTACAAGAAATGAAAATGTGTCAATGAGCACAAACTTAGATGTTCCATTAACTGGTGATTTATAATGTTTCCCCGCTGGGCACAACATTTTCTAAAGCTTGAGAAGATACTGTTTATTTCACTACCCCACCTTCTGTGAATAAGTTGCCAACTACAGTAGAAATAATCACTTCTCCATCTGGGCACCATGAAAAATTATTTCTTAGGAGTACATTTTTGGCAGAATTTGAAAATGCTTCCATTCCCAAATTCTGAAATGCTTAAAAATACCTACTATTCTGAAGATGTATTATTCAAAGCACAGAACACCAAACAACAACAAAAACCCCCCACAGAATGAAAGACTCTGCTTTGAAAAATGTACAGTCTACTTGCAGAGACAAATGATTTACAGGAAATTTAATCAGTGTTTTGAACCATATCTGACAAGTACCAATGATAAACTGGGACGTCAGCTGGAGGAGGCAGGCATCTTTGCCCTCCTACAAGATAGAAAATACGGCAGTGTCTTGCCACTGCTGTACCTTCGGCTCCTAGAACATACTTAAATAAAACATTTTTTTGAATGAATGAGTAGCATGTGCAACAGGCATGATGGGATTCAGAGGGAGAGACCTGTGTGGATGGGGTAGTCCGCAAAGGCACCGTGGAGGAAGCGAGACTGAAGCTGAGCCTTAACGTGTATAGGGTCTGGCAGACTTCTTACATTTATTGTCTTATTAATTCTACTATCCTGTCTGCTACATGCAGGTACTGGGATAATGGGAGCGCAGAAAGGAAATCGATCACTGATCTGAGACGATCCTGAAGATTTAACACATGTTCTGAAAGCCAGCCCCGGTCTGCCCAGCACTCCCTGAAATCCAAAACATGTACGGAAAAGCAAGAACTAGAGTGAAATCATCAAGAAATAGCCACTAGTCTGCAAACAGATGGTACGGTGGCAGAGTGTACAAGATTCCTCTTCTTGCCTGCCAATTTCTTTCACTTCTTTCTAAACATAGTTAAAAAGTCCTGGAAAGACGTGCAAATTGAGAGGGACAGAAATTCCGCCCTCTTTGTCACTGCACTGGGAAAGGGGTCCCTTCCCCTTTGTCTTCCAGCCTGGAGGCCGACGGCACATTAGGCACGGTGGTCTGGCCTCCGTCGCTTGGATCATACAGTCGCTGACCCCCTCTCTTCCAAACCTGCTTCCCGCTCCCACCCCAAAGCCAGCGACCACCACCTCCTCAGGAGCATATCGGCTGTGTATCCGAGTTCCTAGAAAATCAGCTTTGGTTTGTTCTTACTCATTTCTCCCGCAAATCTACAGAAATTACCCAAATACCTATGGGCTTGGGCGAGTTAGGAGGCAACTGGAGAACAGAAAAATACAGACCCCGGATGGATACAAGGTGCCATGGATTTGGTGGTAGCAATCTCTCACCATTTTGGCTGTTCCAGGCAGTTCACAGTGAGATCTGACTTCCTGGTTGCAGCAATTCAGCAGATTGTGTTTTCATGGTGTTGGACTCATGCTTGGGAAAAATATTCAAAGCAAAATATACATATGAAGTATAAACATGTATGTATATTTGTGTGTATATATGCACCTATGTATATAAATGATATAGGTATACACCTTTGCTTGCTGCCTCTGTTGTTTGGCTTTCCTTGGAAACGTGTTGAATCCAGAAGCCTGTACGGCACACCGTTAAGGCCCTGAGCTTTGGAGCTCAAAAGACCACAGTCTAATCCAAGTTCCCCTGTGTACTACAAGGGGCTAAACCCGCTCTGTTCCCTACCTGTATATCAGGATGCCAAAACATCCCACATGGCATTGCTGTGACAGTTAGACGGCATCATTCAATGTGCAGAGCATCACCTCTTGGGTAGTATGAAAATCAACAAAGATTAGTTATTATTATTATGCCCCTTTATTTCTCAGTCTTGAACCTGACCTCCACTTAATCACCATAGCCTGGCTTTCTCTGTTGTTGATCCTTCTAATTATTTAGGCCAAACACCTTAAAGCAGGCTTCCTCAACTCGGCACTGTCGATGTTTGGGGCAGGATAATTCTCTGTTGTTGGGGGTGTCCTGTGCCTTGTAGTATCTTTAGTGACATCCTAGCCTCCACCTACGGGATGCCAGTGGTAAACTGGCCCCCTCTCCCACTGGGACAACCAAAACTATCTCGACACTGACATATTGTCCTGGGTGTCGGGGAGCAGAACCATCCCTGCCTTAGGGTCACTCCTGATTCTTCTCTGTTTCATACACTCCTCCACCTAATCCGTCCATGCACCTTGTTGACTTTGAGGATGACTCTTGCTCTCTCCGCGGCCACCACCACCGTCTCCCTTTGGCTACTGCACCAGGGTCCTCGCTCTCAGCCCATGGCCTCCCCTCCATCCCGCCCCAGTTCCAGCCACACTGGCCTCCTGGAAGCTCCTGGAATGCAGCGAAAGGCTCCTGGCCTCGCACTGGCTGTTCCTTCTGTGCGAACCACTCTTCCTCCCGGCGCCTCCACGCCTCACCTGCTTTCAGGCCTCTGCTTAAATGTCACCTTCGAGGAGGGGCCTTCCCAGATCACCCCAAATTCTGGCAACTCTGGACACTTCCTGTCCTCCCACACCTCCTTTTCTTTTCTTTTCTTTTTTTTTTTTTGAGACAGAGTCTCACTGTGTTGCCTGGGCTTGAGTGCCGTCGCGTCAGCTTAGCTCACAGCAACCTCAAACTCCTGGGCTCAAGCTATCCTCCTGCCTCAGCCTCCCAAGTAGCTGGGACTACAGGCATGCGCCACCATGCCCGGCTAATTTATTTTTATTTTTATTTTTTTTCAGTTGGCCAATTAATTTCTTTGTATTTTTAGTAGAGACGGGGTCTTGCTCTTGCTCAGGCTGGTTTCAAACTCCTGACCTTGAGCGATCCGCCTGCCTCGGCCTCCCAGGGTGCTAGGATTACAGGCGTGAGCCACCGCTCCCGGCGGCCCTCCTTCTCTATTTTTATCCATAGCATTTCCCACCCTTTAACACAGCGCATCTCACTCCTTTTGTCTGTCTGCCTCTGCCAGAGCGCCAGCTCCGTGTGGGCAAGGTGTTTTGGTACGCTGAGTTTTGGTGTGGGTTCCCCAACACCAGCACAGGGCCTTGCCCTTAGTGGGCACTAAAACATTTGCCAAATGAATACATTTTTAAAAATTTAAATTGTGGTAAAAGACACATAACATAAAATTCTCCATCTTAACCACTTACACAGTTCAGTAGCAATACGTACGTTCATATTGTTGTGTGACCAATTTCCAGAACTCTCTTGATCTTGTGAAATTGAAACTCTATATCCCTTAAACAACTACTCATTTCCACCTTCCCCCGACTCCTCTGCTTTCTGTCTCTGTAAATCTGACCACTCCAAGCACCTCATAAAAGGGGAATCATTAAGTTATTTCTCATTTTGTATCTGGCTCATTTCATGAAGCATAAGGTCCTCAGGGTTCAGCCATGCTGTTCCATGTGTCAGGATGTCCTTCTTTGCTGGGCTGGATGATACTCCATTGTCTGCATGTACCACATTTTATTTACCCATTCATCTGTCAATGGACAGCAGTGGAAATGCCGGATCATACGGCAAATCTATTCTCAATCTTTTGAGGAACCACCATTATTACTCTTTCCACAGCAGCCACATCATTCTCTAGTCCCACCAACACTTTGCAAGGGGTCCGATCTCCCCGCATCCAGGCCCACGCTTGGTCCTTTATGTCGTTCTGACAGCAGTCATCCTGATGGGTGTGAGGCGGCATCTCACTGCGGGACTGATTTCCATTTCTCAGATTAGTGATGCTCAGCATCTTCCCATGTGTCCCAATCCTGTTTTTGACACGTAGGTCCCTCTTCTTCTCAAGGACTTGTGGCTTCTCCAGCAGTGTCCTCCAACCCTCCCTCTCTCACACCCTCTGCCTGTTCCACTCTATGCACCGCTTGGGACTTTGCTTCCCGCCTCCCTCTTTTCTCAGTCGGCCTTTGCTGCTTAGCGAGAGAGAAGGCTTCCCTTTCCCATTAGAGAACACGCTAGAAAACTGTGGGTTAAAGTCCATTTTTGTCCTGCTTCTTCAGGTAATTATCTTGCTGCAGTTGCGAGAGCAAACAATTAAACGTTCAAATTGGCATGTCTGTTGGGATGACGTCCAGAAGCTCTCTGAGTAGATGACCCACGAAGTTGACTCACTTATTTAATTCCAATATAATGCTTGTCAATCAGATGTTTAACCTGAGAACAGGGCTTCTTTCACATCTATTTCCATTTTTTCCCTCTTTTTAATCTTGCAGCATCTGAACTTTGAAGTTATTTGAAGTCACGGATTTACTTTAGCTGTATTTTATACATATTATCCATACTAACTAATAAAGTCCCCTCCAGAAAAACCTGGAACATGTTCACTGTGCTCACTGGAAACTGAGCATGGATAACGAATTAATAGAGGAATCTCATACCCCCATGTTAATTTTTTTCCACATAGCATTGATGACTTCCTCTAAGAAACTGTAAAATACTTCCTCAAAAAATATTAATTTGCAATTGTGAATTGTGCTGCTATAAACATTCTAGTGCAGATGTCTTTTTTATAGAGTGTCTTTTGTTCTTTTGGGCAGATGCCCAGTAATGGAATTGCTGGATCTAATGGTAGTTCCCAAGTGCCCATCTATACATGAGTGGATTAATAAAATGTGGTATATGCATACCATGGAGTTCTACTCAGCCACAAAAAACAACGGGATACAGCACCTCTTGTACAATCCTGGATAGAGCTGGAGCCCACTCTACTAAGTAAAGTATCACCAGAATGGAAAAACAAGCACCACAGGTACTCACCAGCAAATTGGTTTTAACTGATCAACAGTTAAGTGCACATATAGTAATAACATTCATTGGGTGTCAGGCACTTGGGAGTGGGGAGGAGGGGATGGGTATATACATACATAATGGGTGCACTGTGCATTGTCCGGGGGATGGACATGCTTGAAGCTCTGACTCGGGTGGGGCAAAGGCAATATACGTAACCTAAACATTTGTACCCCCATAATATGCTGAAATAAAAAAAGTATATACAATACCAAAAAAATATTAATTTGTGCATATAAAATTCTAGACTGACCTGCTTGTGAGAACTCATTCCAGTCAATGCTTGCTCCCTCCTCTCTCTGGCCTTGAGGTTGTGTTGCACCCAAGACCCAAGAACGATTACACTGTGACATTAGAAATTTGCATGTCCTAAGCTTCAAGGACACCAGGTGACTAACTGCCCAGACAGCTGATGTATAGTCATCATTCCTTTCTTTACTATCTTCCTTCTTTTCTAACTTCTGAAATTCCTCCTGTGTTTCTCTATAAGCTCCAGTTTTCTACTCTGCTTCACAGGAAGCTTCCTCTCCCTCTTTAGCCTTTAAACATGGGCATTCCTCAATTCTCATTGCTGGGTCTCCTGCTTAATTCTCTTTCTTGTCAGCCCTATTCATTTCAAACTTCTGTTTCCATCTCTCTGCATGAGACCCACATCCCTGCCACCCATCTTGGCCTCTCCTCAGCTCGAGACAGGGATCCTTTGTGCTGTCCAGGCATCCTGCAAAAGTCACCCCATCAACCTAAACCCAGTTCTCCCTCCACACCTTCTTTTTGCTTATTGACTTAACCACCCTCTTAATCTCAGTTTACAAAATTCAAATATCTTTTCCACTTTCATTTTGTGGTCAGGAGGAAGTAGACAGTATTTAAAAGAAGAAAAGATTTAAAGACTTGAAGCATTTAAAGGACGGAAAGATTGTGGGGGGCTGGGGGACTCAGGGAAGGCCCCAAGGAAGAAGTAGCATTGGGTTTAAAAGGATGTAGAGAAGGTTAAGTTAGGCAGAGAAGAGGGGTGGAAGAGAGTTTTTCAGACAGAGGAGGAAAGAGACACAGAGGCTGTGCTTCGGGAGAGGAGAGCTATCTACAGAGGCCAGAAGGATGGCAGAGAGGAAGAGCACTTTCAGGTAGAAACCATGGAGCATCGTGAGTTTACACTAAGGCGTCCGACTTGAAGTGAGAAGCCCTGAGAACCCAGTAGAGACTTCCTAATAGGCTGTCTTAGTCTGTTCAGGCAGCTATACCACAGTGCCGTAGTCTGCGTGGCTTACAAACAACAGAAATGTATTTCTCACAGTTCTGGAGCCTGCAAAGTCCAAGATCAAGCACCAACAGATTCGACCTCTGGTGAGTTCCCACTTCCTGGTTCACAGATGGCCGTTTTCTTACTGTGTCCTCCCATGGTGAAAAGGGCAAGGGAGTTCTCTGGGGTCTCTTTAATAAGGACACTAATCCCATTCACAAGGGCTCTTCCCTTATGACCTAATTACATCCCAAAGACCTCACCTCCAAATACCACCACATTGGGGATTAGGTTTCAATGCACAAATTTTACGAGGACACAGACATTCAAGGGCAACATCACTTTAACTTGTAATCTGTTTTGTCACATTCCATGTCTTATCTTCCCTGGGAAACATGAAGTCCTTGAGTAACAGGTCGCGCTTGTGAGCTCTTTCTCTCTCTGAGTCCCCCGGCGTGTTACTCAGCACGTTAGACTTCAGTCCGTGCTCGATGACTAGATAAATAAGGCAGAAATTTAAGTGTAAAGGTAGAATGAACACAGACAATAAACCACTGTAAAAATAAATGTTCCATTTAGCACTTGAACTTCTTAAGCTTTCAGGCTTCCATCTAGCCATCCAACTGCTCACTCATCCAGCCTCTCCTCTCTCACTCACGGGTGTCAGATACTGTGGATACAAATGACTAAAGCCTCAAGAAGCTACCTGTGGGAATCAGAATGGCACGTAAACAAACCCTGAAATATGTTGCAAGGAGTGTTTTAAGAGAAAGATGCCTAAAGTTACATGGAAACACACTAAAAAGAATAGCTAAATACCCGGAATGACAGCTGAGCCACATAGAATCATTCATTCAAAACATTAATATTATTTCCTATGTACCAGGAGCTAGAGATACCCTGTGTTGGCTATGCAGAAAGTCAGGATCCCTGTTCCCAAGACCTCTTAGTCTAATTGACAGTAAAATACTCTCTCTCATTCGTTGAGTTACTACCGTTATCTCTTGAACCATCACAGAAAGTTTCTACGTAGACAGAGAACCAGAGAGAAGACAGGTGACCTGCCCAACTGGAGTTGCGTTGGTTCCAAAGCTCACACTCTCCTTACTACACAATGGCTCTCAGGAGCAAGAAATGGAAAGATGTACACAGTGCTCCGAGTACTTAGAAGACGGACTAGCTAGGGGAAGAGTCAGGGAAATCCTCCCGGAAGAGGTGGGGTTTTACAACAGGAGACCAGCAGGATGACTGTCACCTGTCATTTGCTCTCTTGAAAAAAGTCTGATACTGAGCTGGTGGTAGAATATTTTTCACCAATCCTGCTCTGTGCTCGAAGGAGCACAGAGGTACAATTTTACCGTTGC
Organism: Lepilemur ruficaudatus; assembly: GCA_963574885.1. Taxonomy (NCBI): domain Eukaryota; kingdom Metazoa; phylum Chordata; class Mammalia; order Primates; family Lepilemuridae; genus Lepilemur; species Lepilemur ruficaudatus. The sequence goes on from CAUYRT010060347.1 coordinate 8,550, forward strand.
GTCCCATTTGGATACTTGAGGTTGTATGCAGAAGTCATTTAGGGGTGACATTCCCGGAAGAGTTTACTTGCCCCAACAAAAGTCTGTTGCTTGTGGCCTCCTCTTCTCTGACATAATAACAAAAAGGTTTGGGCTCAAACTTCACGACATTTTGTTACAGAAAACAAAGCCAGGGTGCTAGGGAAGGCAGGCTCATCTTTTTCCTCACCCAAGCATTGCTCAAAGGATATACATCAATTCATCTGCACTGGCTTTGAGACCAGACGTTTGAGCCTTTATGTATAAAAGACAAGTCACAATATTCCTGATATTGTAGCCTGAATAATTCATCTTGTTTGTCATGGATCTTTAAAGCCGTTCTGTTAAAGATTAGCTTCCCCCCTCACCGCCCCTTCATCACAGGTTATTTTGAGTCAACTTTAAACAATTCCGCAAGCTGTATGTTCAACTATTTGATTCAGTATTTTCAGGATTTGGAAGCAGGTTGCTTCTGGTTCTTAGGCCTGCTGTATTATTCAATGCCTTAGTAAATGATGAATAGGTTGAAAGCCTAGAAGGCTGTTTTCTAATTTCTCAAGAGTCTCTTTACCGCCTGATTTTCTTTTCATCAAATGTTATTTACTGACTACCTCCAATCAACTGCTTTGGAGTTGCAGCTTGCTGTGATTCTGGCAGATAGTAAGTCCCAGCATGGGAGGGTAAAAGATCCGAGCCTTAAACTTAATAACGTTGTTTGAAATTGGCTTCACTTTCATCACGCTGAGTCTTGCGGCGGGGGCAAGACCCTTACTCTGCCACCTTGATAAGATCCCTGGGGTCCCTGGAGGTCCTTAGAATTTTCTACATGTGCAAGAGATGAAAAGATCTAAGAAACAAAGCAGTCTTTTATTTATCTTGAAAATCATCTTTTGTGTTGTATGGGTACAGTAGGCATGTTAACATGCAGTCTATCAAAGACATAGGAACAAAGATGTTAAATTAATATGTCACATAGAGCCCAGCAGCAAAGAGTCATTCCCACTTGGAAGGTAGGAAGACTAAAGTGGGAAGTCGCAGAGGGCAAACACGTGCAAGGCACATTGTAGCAGCTCCATCCACGCCACAGTCACCAGCACAGATCAGACCAAGCTCTCTGTCATGCCAAGCTCCCATGTAGCTCAGAATCCTTCTCAACACAGTCCACTGGGAAGCCATTGCCAATCTTGAGCCGCCATGCCAGAGGAAAATGTTAGCCACCCCTGATCCCTTGGGTAAGTTACAAGCAAATGCAGGGATAGTTACAGGCCAATCCAAGAGACCACCTTAGAGATACTCCCTAGCCACGGTTCTTATTGCAGGGGGTTTTCCACGGCAGCTCTGTGTTAGCGTTTTATCCCATTAATTGCAAGCTTACTGCTTTGTCCGCTAGTTTACTTCATTAATTGCTATTTTACCTCATTAATAGCAGGCTCCCACCTGCTTTGAAGCGTTTGACTGAGGTCTATGTTGGCCCACCTGACTTTCAGTATTATTATATCTCTAACTTGTACCCACTAGAGCTTCTAAGTTTTACATGAGCCTCTAATTCCTATCTCAAACTTTTCATACCTGAAATACAAAGAGTGGTTTCTGCTTCCCTGTGTGAACTATCGGCAAACAAGACATGCTTCATTTTACAGACTAAAACATGCAGATGTCTTTCTATCATTTTGAGCTCTAAATACGGTAGCTCTCCACCCACACGTTCATTTCTCGGTGCACTTAAGCATGAGGTTTCATGACAGTTCTACGTAATCTCATACAAGCTGTTTTACTTGTGTTAAGTTGTGTCCTTCTAAGAAGATTTTCATTCTTTGGAGTTGAAGTAAGGACTAGACCGTTTTCATATTTTCCTTCTGACTTTACAGTTTTCAAAATTTATGAACAGCCTACTGAGAGAGGACCACAACTTATTTCAAACTAGTGCTAGAAAATATTTCTGCCATTGAAATTAAGGAAATCAAATGTCACTGTCACCTTTATGGCCTCCCTTCAAGAGGCGTGTAAGAGAGATACAGACATACGTACCACCTTCAGTGCCAGGAGTTTGTTCTCTTTGTCCCCCAGAAATGAAAAAGGATGCCAGCTCCTCTGCTGCCCACTTGGCCTCACAGCCAGCTGTCGCAGGTCTCTCTTGCTTTGCAGAAGAGATGTCAGGGACCACATCCCTGAACTCTGTGTGTATAGTTCTGCATTAGAGCTGGCCAGCAAGAAGCACAGGGGTAAGATCCAGAAGGTGAAATAGAAGGAGAAGCCTCTATTCCGTCCAGGTAGTTCTAGCCAGATGTGTGGGCAGAGATATTGCAGCAGCTTCCTGGTGAGCTCATGAACAACATGCTTCCTTACTGCAGGCAGAGGGACTGGGTGGGAATTTTCCAGACTCTTGAGAATGGTCATAAGCTCCGGGAGGGTTCTGCAGAACCACCTGCTTCAAAGTTTTCAGCTGAGATCTCTGTGTGCCATCCCCAAACTTTACTCCCCTAGAGTTTCCAACATTTGTATGAATCCACCGCTCCTATATTAAATTTGTCACACCTAAAACATAGGGTGGTGGCCCTTTCCCTGTCTGAACTCTGCCTGATAGTAAATGAATGAGTGCCCAGAATATCTATCACAGCACTGTTCTAGATTATTCAACACAGTATGAAAGCAACTGGCATGGACATTTGCTGTGACCAAATGCTCATGATTTTCCCCTACTTCCATCCTCCCGCTTGCAGGTGGTTGTAGTTGGCCATGTGACTATTTCTGGCTATTAGGTCTACTGTACTCAGAAACGCTGGATGACTTCAGCAGCAAAGCATTTAAGAGCCTTTTGTGCTACCCCCCACTCTGTTACCCATAGAGGTCCCGTGCTATGTTGGCAACCAGGTCAAACACTAATCAATGACACAGGAAGAGTCCCACGTTACCTTCACCCCACTGCTATATCAATAGGCTTCACTCCTCCTGCTTCCCACTAACTGATGGTGGCTACTCTTGATTCTACGCAGGGTCTACTCTCCAGCCCACAGCCCTGGCAGATTAAATAAGATATATCACCAGTGAAACTTCTCCCATGACCTCCTACAGAAATTTGAAGGCAAAAAAAATTCAGACTCAGACTCAGGCAAAGCTGCTGCCCTAGATTCGCTGTCCATAACACTCCCTCACTCAGAGGTGTTCCAGCTTGGATGATAAGAAAAAGGATAAGAGTAGAATTGCCAGATAAAATACAAAATATCAAATATCACATAAGACGTATTTTATACTAAGATTTTTTGTGTGTTTATCTGAAATTCAATTTTAACAGGGTGTCCTATATTTTTATCCACTAAATCTGGCCACCCTATGGACCCTACACAACGGCCCTAAATGTCATGCCCCTGCCCACCACTCTGTTAGAGTCACTGCGCCTGCTCCCTGCTGCTTCAGCCCTGGTGTCCTTGAGCTTCCGTGCTCACTCCATCCTTGGGACTGCGGCACCTGCTCTCTGGTCTCCCTGAATCATTCATCTTCTTATCTTCACTCAGCTGACTCCTTCCGATCAACCGGGTCTCAGCAGATGTCCACACAGAAAGATGTTCGCTGATCACCCAGTGACAGAAGCCCAATACCCTACCCTCTTCCGTCACTACCTAAAACAACAGCCTTTGTTTTCGTGGCTCTCTCCCTGTCCCCATTCAGATAGAGATTCCCTGCGATCAGGGGACCCCGTCTTTCTTGCTGACTGCTGGGGTGGTCTATACATGCCTAGAGCCAGCTTGGAAAATGGTTAATACTTAATACGTGACTGTTGAATGTTAGAAATAGAAAAACACACATGTATCAAAACACAACATCTTGAGCTTCTTGGCACAGGAGTACACAAACATACTTTTTCCCTAAAAACAGGGGTCACACTTCTTTAGAAAGACTCTAGACTTGAAGTTGAGCTATTTCCAAATGTGCAACAGTGGCGCATATGGTAATGGTTTCATAAAGTATGTTAATCAAGGAACTACAAAAATCATTGAATCTAGGAGGTTTCCTCACTGCCATCAAATACTGATTATATTTACATAGAAATTGACTCATTATCATGCCACTGATAAACACCACCGAAGGGAGAGCCTGCAGAAACCTATTTGCCAGACAGAATCTCCAATCCCAACTGCTGACAAGAAATAATCATTTTAAAGATTGCCACACAAAATGGTGACATTTCTCTGTGGTCATACTTCTTTTCCCTATAGCAGAAGCAAAGATTAATAAAGTTAATAAAAAAATGAAGTCACTATGGTTTTAAAAATTAAAATATTTAGAAATGTGTTATCACATTATTTTAAATGTGGATGTTACAATACTAAAGCAAGGACCTAAAATAACTATTTGAGGTTCTAAAAATCCATTTAGGGTGTTAAGCTGTTAAAAATTGCTTGAATTTAAGATGTAGAATAATGAGAGGATCCCAGATTGGTTTGTTGAAGAATCATCCTTTAGGCGAGTGTGTATGCATGAAACCACTCTCTAACTGAATGTGTAAATAAACACAGAGGTGTACACACTTAAACAAAATCTTGTTTTCCACCACAGGAATTTAAACAAAAGGTATGAAACGTATATTTAAACATTCAAGCACCGTATTTTCAGTCTGATTTGCATTCTTCCATGTATTTTACTTTAAAATAAGCCTCCCCTTCATTGATGCTGTACATAACCTTATGGGGCACAGACGGCTCCAAGTGACTCTGAGTTCTTGCACTGACTCACTGCTAAAACTGACACGTTCCTGTGCATGAACTTGGAGGGCGGCTTCCCTGGCCTAGTCCACATTCAGGGTTCAGACTTTTTGGTTAAAGAGGTGCAACGTGGCACATCAGGTCAGATTTGCTCTGTACTGATCCCAGAGTGGAGCTGCTTCTACAGCCCTGTATTGTTCTAAAGAGCCTTTTGTGGTGAGGAGCTAAACTGATTTCCATAATGCAAACTTTAAATGTTATCTATGAGATTTTAAGACATAAGCAAGCTCACAACAGTGATTAGTTTGTCTTTCTTCTGATTCACCTCTCAACTTCACTCAGATACATTTGAAATGGATAGTTAAAATGAAAAATTTAACAAATAATAATTATAAAGATTTAGTTTATGTTAATATGTAGAAGGTTTCTACAAGTTCTGACTCTAGGTTAAAAACTGCTGTGACAAAAGGTCAAATATAAGGGACTAAAATGAATTTAAAATTGTTCGGAGGCAAGCAGGGAAGAACATTCTGCAATTTAATGCCTTGCTCTTCTATTCCAATTTCCACTCTGGGATAATCACTCATTAATTCAAAAAGATCTTTAGATTGAATACAGGGTACAGCACCTGAGGCTCTGGGGTGACCCTCATTTAACGCTGGAAAATGGAAGATATTTTTGTTTACTTCACTCTCTTATCAAGGCAAACTTCTAGCTGACATTGTTGACTGTTACTCGGTATACCTTTAGGACAGAGATTGTGTCTCCTTTATTTTCATTCTTAAGCTGTTCAATAATGTAGTTAAATTCAATACAAGGAAAATATCCTGCTTGTTCTTACATTTAGCAGAAATAATTCTGTCTTCATTCATTTGGGGCTGTATTTAATTTGGCTGGGGATTGGGGAACAAGGCAGATCATATTAGGTAGAAATGGGGAAAGGCTAGATAGTATCCTTGGCAGATTCAGGTGGGAAAGGAGTTATTTTAGGATTTTATAAAAACACAAATCTCATATGTATAGATGAATTTGATACTAAGTTATTAGTTATATTAAAACTTTCTCTATAAAAATACGTTACTCGTATAAAGGTAAACTATATATAAAGAATACTTTTCCAAAATGCCTAAGTATATTATGGTCTCATTTTAAGGCCAAATAGTGATAGCCTTTAGTTATTTTTGCATATGAAGTCCAAATTTAGGATTTATTTTTCTAGACTTAAAGCATTAATATCATTAAACTAACAAAAGATAATTAGTGGAAACATTTCTTTTTCTATTTTTTACTTATCTAGACTTATACAAAGTCCAATTTAATGAAAAATTCCAAAGCTTGCAAAAATAAGAAATATACTTTGATGCAATATTATACATTTTTGGTCTTAATTTTTATTTTGAAACTATCTCAAACTTACCAAAGAGTTGCAAATACAGAACTCTTTTTCTTGAACCATTTGAGAATAAATTGCCAACCTGAGACCTAGGACCCCAGAACATATTTCTCACAAATAAGGACATTCTCCTATATAATCATAATATATACATTAAACTGGCAAACTAATATTGGTATGTTACTACTATTTAATCCTTAGACACTGTTCACGTTCCTTCAATTGCCCCCATAATGTCCTTCTTAGCAAAAAGATCCAGTTAAGAATCAAACTTTGCATCTAGTTGCAATGTCTCTTCAGTTTCTTTTAGTCTGGAACAGGTCCTCTGCATTTTTGAAAATTTTCATCATCTTGGTCTTAATCCTTTAAAAGATTGCAAAAGTTATTTTGTTGATTGTCCCTCAATTTGTATTTGTCTGAGGTTTCTTCATGATAAGACTCAGGTGATGACTATTTGGCAGGGATGTCACAGGAGGGATGCCATGTCCTTCTGCTTGGGTCCAATCAGGTGGCACATGATTTCTATTTGTCCCACTACTGAGAATAAACACTTTGATCACTTGGATAAGGTGCCAGCTGCCAGATTTCTCCACTGTACTTTGGCTTGTTTCCCCTTTGTAATTTGCAAGTATTTGGGGGAGGTACTTTGAAACCATGTAAACATCCAACTCCTCATCAAACTTTCCACTTATTCATTCATTTACTTACGTCACTATGGTCTTGAGTTGCCTATTTTGTTCAATGGGTTATCGACTGTCACTATCCTTATTTAACTTGATGTCTGAATTGCCCCAGATTTGGCCAGTAGCAACACCCTGGAACTACCACGTCCTAATCATCCTGTGAGCGCTTCCTCGCTTTCTGGCACAAGATGTTCCAGGCTCATCTTCTACTTTCTCTGTGCTAGCTCCAGAATTAGGCATTCCTCCAAGAAACCCTCAGTCTTTTTAGTGGAGAATATATTTAGTGGAGAATATATTTAGTGGAGAAGCCAAGATTTGGGTGCCAGGTGTTCTCATTGATATTGGGGAGTTGCTCACAAGCCTTCTCAGTGGATGCCGTGTATTCTAGGGAACACATTCACATAATTATATATATACAACCTGTATACACACACATATCCATATTTGTATCAACATGTCTGTGTGTAGACATACTATATAACCTCATACTTATACCTATTTATCAATATATATTTAGACAACTATATAATTATATGGATAGATTATTCTCTTTGTTGGGTCACCCTCTTGTGTGGAAGCCTTTTTTATCCAGCTTGGGCTCCGACACTCCATGCCTGGCCACCCCCACATGTGGACACTTTCCTCATCTCACCTAGGCTCTTGCTCCTCATAGGGGCCATCCTGTCTTCTGCATGGGCTCTGTCACCAGGCTGATTCTCTGCAAAGATGCCCTCCTCACCCCACTCGAGCTCTGATCCCCCACACCTTTCCATGCCCACGTGGGTGGCTCCTTTGCCCTGCATGGTTTCCCACAGCCTATGCCTCTGTTTGACTTCTGCCCCAGCTAACTGCTTGTCCAAGGTGGTTCAGGAAGGGAAGGAAAGGGAAGAGCCATTAGATTCTTTTTTTAAAGAATAAAAGTTTCAATTGTAATCAAGGAAATATAAAGGGAGTCTTCATTACACTTTTGTAAACAACAGAGTAATGCACGTGACTAGTCACAATGCAGGCAGCTCCAAAGAGCTCAATGTCCTCAGCCCACCTCTAGTCCCACCTGTGTGCCTAAGTCAGCACAGCCCTTTTTCCCCTCTTTGAACACAGATGGGATTATATTAACTGGTCTGCCACTTTTTTTTCCCTGTTTCCATTAAATATGTCTTGGAGGTCTTTCTATGATAGCACACCACATTTATTTTAATATTTGTGTATTAACAGCATTATTGCTTGAATTATGAATGGATATCAGCCTTCCACTGATGGCCATTTAGGCTGTTTCTGATCATTCCTTCTTACAAACAATGCTACAACGTACATCCTTGAAGAAATATTATTTGGGTATGTGTCTCTTCACACTTTCAGTCGTTAAAAACTCAATCTCAAAATCAAATAGTTCAAATAAATAAGGAAGTGTAAGGCAGGCTACTTAAAAGGCATTGTATTTTATCTTTACGGTGAATTCGTTTTGTCTTATAAGATGTAGGATTAAAAGAGCATAATCAGATCATTTTGCCCAAACATGAGAATCTACCTACAGATGAGGGAATGTAAGGGGTAAGGTCCAAGCAATTTACTAACAAAGCCAGAAGTAGCACCCATAAGTCCAAACTGCCCATGTAGGAGTAAATGCCACACGAACAAAATCCCAGCCTGCGTGAGGTGACCCTCTCCCCATCTTCTTGCTGTTGTCTGCAGGTCTACTTGGGCTTGCATTACCCATACTCACAGAGGCAGCGAAATTCCATGATGTGTAGCTTACTACGGACATAAGCGGGGCTCTGGGGCTGAATTACGTTAAACCCTCTGCCCCTGTTCTATTTGTCTTCCTGGGCTAAATCAATGACTTTGCTTTCAACCCTTAATTATCTTTATCATCACCAAATACATCACATTTAATGAAAGACAAGATCAATAAGGAAGAGGAAGATCAATAAACATAAAACTTGAAAATAGGACCTTAAACATGAAGCCACCCGGAGAAGAGGATAAGAAAACAAACTACCCGTGGTTTAAGGGGGCAAATTACCTTCTAAGAATTGAGAGAAAAGGCCACCAGGGTACAGGAGATGCATCAGATAAATTGGGGGCTTAGAAAGGTATGTAATTTTCCCAGATAAAATATGGAATAAGAAAAACTAGGACATATCAGGCGAAAAGGAGGAAATAAAATCATTGGCTTGTTCTCCTCCTCTACCTTTAATATTTCATCAAGGTGACAAGTTATTTCCTACTAAACCTTCTTAAATCTTAGACTGAACAGTTATATTTGGATTGCATTAATTAATCATTATTTTAAATTATTGTTCATCCACACGCCTGCCTCAGCTAAATACAGAGGGGAAAACAACGTAACAATAGAACACAAGGCACATCCTCACAGGGAAAAAGTCCTATCACAATAAAACTTTTAACAAATTAATATGGTCCTCAACTTACGAGGACGTGACAATTTTTTTAAAGCATTTAATACACATCTGAAGTCAATCCTTTCTGTCCCAGATGATTGCAATGACATCTGGCTCTAGCTTTACTTGTCAAGGTTGAGAGTAGCTCTTTAGAGCTACCCTGGTCTTGCAAGTTCTGGGAGAATGGGACAATCCCTGAGCTTTGGTCCCCAGGTGTTATAAGGCAGTTGCTCCTTCCCCAGAGCATTCTGGACCTTCTGGAAAGAGGCATCCTTGTGTCTTAGCAAGCAGCACCTTTGCTGAGGCTCCCAAGGCCTCAGAGATCATCCCACAGCTCATCGCACCTCCTGGGATACATGGTGCCTCCGCCTACACCACATGCCGACCCAGCAGCCTTCCTCACCTTCCCGGTAGCTGGAATCCATTTCTCACCATCTCTAGCCCACACAACCTAAATGAACTTTCAATAGATTCCAGATGGACTGGAAGGACAAGCAGTATTTTCTTCCAGCCCATCTTCCAGACTGCCCTAAGAAATCCAATTCTAACCATAGATCCAATCACATCACTCTTCTACTGACTTTGAGATAAAACACAATCCTGTCCCAGACTATCTTTCCTGTTTTTCCTTTGGTCACTCCTGGTCCTTCCTCAGCAATACTCTATGTTCCAACTTCACCGAGCTACTGATCATCCCTGAACACTCAAGTAAAGGAAGAAACTAACATTAATGAGCATCTGTGATGCGTCACTCATTGTGTCGAGTTTGACATATATCTCATTGAATCCATGCAACTGATGAGGAGACTGAGGCACAAGAGCATCAAGTGGCTTAATCAAGGGTAAGAGCAAATAAATGATGGAGAAGCAGCCGAGCTGGACCCTGTCTTTCTGACATGCTGTGACCTCCACAGCTCAGAGCTACCAGTGGGGAAGAACCCGATGCTCTTTCCCACCTTCACCACCTGGCAGAATCCTCTGCTTCCTTAAAGCAAACGCTGAACCCTTGCATGGCTACAGCACAAGAAGTTGGTCCCTTCTTTCCCTTGGACTCCACAGCACAACACCTGCTCCCCGTTACAGTTCTCATGACACGGCCTCCTCATTACCTGCATTTGTGTCAGTCTGTAATTACTGATTGCAGGCGTTTGGGAACCAAGAGCAAAGGTATATTATTCATCTTTGATCCTTAGTTCTTACACAGAGGCTGATAAGCATAAGATGCTCTACCAATATTTGATAAATAAAGGAAAGAAGGAATAAAAAATAAATTGTAGAACTATAGACTGTCGCACCACCATCTCTGGATATACTTGGAATGGAAAAAATTTACACTTTGCCTGGCAGGAAAGTTTCTAACCATATACAGTACCATCTAAACATGCCAAATAATGGGACGTGTCCTATGTACATGGCACTGGGAATAAAAGATGTGTGAAAATGGCAATGGAAAACAATAGTTAACGACAATACAATTTCAACAGGTGACAAAACATGCATCATTCCATATGGTTCTCCATGAGATCTAAACTCAGCTTATCAAAATTAACCCAGAACATAAAATTTCCTAGATTAAGATAAAAAGGGCTTAGCAGCAATGATGAATTATCCTACTTTTATATGAGGAAAAGGATAAGATAGAATAAACACGACAGACTCGTGAAAACAAAAGACTTAATGATTAACCACTTAATATCAAAGGTGACTTCTTTAAGACTCTGTAGCTCTAACAGGAATTCTTTTAAAAGTGGATGCTAGCGGGGTTATAGAATAACTTCATGGTGATTGAGATGAATAGAAATTAGCAGAAGAGAACACAATTAGGGTCTAAAATCATAATTTTCAGTGTTCTGATCTAGAATTTAAAAGGAAAAATGAAATAAACTCTTGGAATAGCTGTGTATTTATTAGAATAGGAAGTATATAGTGTTACGAGGATCTCACTTCAGAGATGTGGGTTAAAATTTCTTCTTTCTGAAAAATACAGTAAAATCTATTTACTTTCCTCAACACAACAGGAGCTAGAGCTTTAACGAAATCCTTTAGTTTTCTCTGTGTACATTTGTTTGAAATACTACAGCACTGAGAAGCTAAGTAATTAATGTCAAATCAAGACACTAAAATGGTAATTATCATGAGGATATATTAATAATCAGAATTCAGCACTCTGTTTTCCCACTGATTACATTAAGCATGAAACAGAAATTACTACTTCTCAGGAAAGGCAGAATTATCCATTTCAGAAGTTTGTGGACAGTGGTCTAGTGGTTACAAAGAAGGAATGCTGTTGACCACAAAACAAGATCTGTTTACGGAAGAACTTCCAAGTGACCATTTGTAAAGGCATCACGCACTTAATGAATCAGTAAAAGAGTACAGGATGGTCATTTTCATCTTGCAGCTATTTAATCAGCTCACGACTTTTCTTCTTAAAAGCAACCAAGTACAAAACAGGCATACTTTTCCCGAGACACTAAGTCCCCAAGCTAATTACCATAAAATGAATGGGCTTGGAATATCTGAAAGAAGTGAAAGTGCTTTATCCAAAGAGAGTTCAAGAATCTTTGCAAAAGGAGCACAGTTTCTGACTCTAAGGTACGGGCAGACGTGCACTGATTTTAAAATAAATACGTTCAGGACAGTGAGTCACCTCCAGTTGCTAATTTTTATCACTGAGACGAAACTGGAGACTTTGTTCTTAGCGACAATGCAAACAAAACTGTCACTATGTAGTTAATGCTCTACTTTGGGAAGACATTCTATTGCAAATTATTAGGAGCTTACTTGACATCCAATTAGAGCAGACTGCTTCAAAGTGTCCTATTTGTAAACCTTTCTAATAGGAGATGCTGTAACGCACTCCGCTATTCCCACTTTTACAACACAGGACCTAAAAGGAAGATAATTATTTTAAATGCTCATCAGATACTCCTTTCAGGATTTTCACTAACATCATTCTTGAACTTAACACCAAACTTCTCCAACCATCCTCTTTAGGAGCCTAAAAATAAGTGTTTCAAAATATAGAAAGTGAAATAAATGTTAATGATTATTTATGTGTCTTATTCAGTTTCTCTGGTTTGTTCACTTATTTCTTATTTCGGGAGCACTTACTCAGGATTCGGGCAGTATGTTAGGACCGGGGATGGAGCAGCAAAGAAAACAATCTCTGCTCTCATGCAGTTTGTAGTCTAGTGGGGAAGACAGATAAAACGATACTTGCACAAAAATACATTTCTTATATGCAGGATGGTGAACAGAAAGCTCTCAAGCTTTGTAGCCAGGCAAACCTGAAATCAAGATCCTGTCTAGAGATGAGCTAGCAGTCACATTTTAGCCTCCCCAGCTCACCAGAATAGGCACTGTGATACCTGCCATAGAGAATTCTTCTGAGGCTGAGCTTAGAAACACCTGGGAAAGGCCCGACAACGAACAGGTTCTCAAATCAATCTCCTTTCTCTCTTATTTGTATTCCTTCTCCCTGGTTTCCCATTCATATAAAACTGGGAAGCAAAAATTTGGCAAAACTCTTTTCCTCTATTAAATTTAAGAAGTTATTTAATAAAAAAATTCAATTGACAGCAAAAGCTAAAATAATTTTCTTAGTTAATGAAAAAGTTATCTATATTGCGAATACGTGTATATTGAATTTTGTTATCAAGTTCCTAGTCCATTCTCTGTGTTCATCCAATTTCCTTACAATTCTAGAAAGCATTAAAAAAAAAGGTAATGTTTTTATTGCCTTAGGGACTAGATTTTATATTCAAAACAATAAAACCCACAGAAAGAATAAAGTACAGACACTGAGCTTTTTCCTCTTAGATATAAGAAAACCAAGTTTATGAAATTAAAATTATTTTGGTCTATGCAATTAACACAAATTTGAACAAAGCTAATGCAGTTGAGGAAATGATCAGTAGTTTATACAAATAATCTTTTTTTTGCTCATTAGGGTTGTTGAATGAAACAACACATTAATCTCCGATGGAAGACTCCATGCATATTCAAAATTTTCTAGCGTTTTCTTTTAACTATATTTTTAAGACATTAAATAGAAGTCTTAATCTTGTATGTAACATTATGGACAATGGCAACCATACTCCTTCCTTCTCTCCAGGTACTGGTGGTACTTATTTAAACCCTGGAGACTTGCACTCTGAGCATTTTAATTCATTACAGTTCATTTTAATATGACCTTATTTGGAAGAAGGTTTAGAATTTTGCTTATAATCTAAAATTCTGATGAGGAAGAGAGCCCTGCTACCTTTTCTTGTTGAGAGGTAAAGAAAGAAAATAGATGCCTTAACTTGTGAATAATAGCACCTTGCAGCAAGGAAGGAACTTTAAAAAATAATTTAGACCAATTCCTTTATTACCGTAAGGAGAAAACTTGGGAGGTTCCAGGCTCTGTTCTAAGTCAGGAGCAGAGCTCAGTCTGCGGTCCCAATGTAGAGGGCCTCTGAGGATGCGGCTGGCCAGGTGAGCTGAGGTCTGCACCTGTGTGCACAGTGTCCCTATGTCTTCTGGTTACTGTGTGCAAACAAAACGCTTGAGAGTGTCTGCTTTACTGAGGAGTGGGAAGGAGAATTTTACTATTTGTCTCAAATTTTTTCATCTGTGTTTAGGGTTCACATACGTGTTTCCAGCATCCCATGAAATAAGAATTCACAATTTCTCATTCTATTTCTTTTTAACTATTTTAAGAGCGACAATTAAAGGAAGAAGTCACACGGACAACAAAATGCGTTATGTACCACATTTTAACACGCTGGAGACCCCCAACACATAAATCTTTGCTGCTACATTAACTTGCTTTTCTGCAGGCCTCGGAATAAAGCAGGGGTCTCAAAGGAAGTGACAAGGAGGGGACCCAGGAGGTAATACGGGGGACCAAAGGCAGTGAGGACTTGGATGGACTGGAGAGCGCAGCCCATCTAACCCAGGCAGCTGGTTGTTGCCAGAGGAAATACAAGGCCAGCGTTGCCAGGTCTTAATTCTTTCCAGTACGGAACAGAACTCTGTATCTTTATGAACTTATGAAAACAGAAAGAAAAAAAAAAAAACAGTTAGGGATCCAACCAGTGACTGGCTTTATTATCGCCTGCTCTGATTGTGTTTACTAACCACAGAAAAGGAAAATACACGAAGGTGGGGTGGCATAGCTTTCGCAGACAGAAAGTCCAGAGTCTGAATGCATCGCTATCGCTTAGGAGTTTCAAGGCCAGCTGCAAGTACTTAACTCACAAAAGACTCGATCTTCATCTGTCAAGTGGAGAACAACAGTACCACCTCATGGAACTGAGTGCAAACCAGTGAAATAATACACGTAGACATGGCATAGTGCCATGCATCTAGTAAATTTCCCTTATCATCATCATCATTCATTCTGAAGCTGTTTCTTTACAGCTACACTGCAAACTGAGTCAATGCATTGTGATCCCAGATAGCAAACAGAGGAACACATTTGACATGAAAAACAGAAACATTCCACATACATTCACAGATATTTTTGTCTTTTAATACAGTATATGGAATGGTTTTTGAAAACAATTATTTAAATGTATTTAGAAGTTAAAATTGTTTTTATAAACACTCTATGCACATGATATATAATGACAATATATCCATAGAAAGAGAAATTATAGGGTGTGATTTCCTGACACAGAAGACCGAATATTATTTCTAGTTTTAGTCATTTATGTAGTACTTAGCATAACCTATGTGAATTCTTCTTGAAACTGTGATCACTGCCGGCCCTGCTAGGATGTGTAAAACCTATCTTTTTTAGATTAACTTTTTTTCTGGAGGCATTTGCATGTGATTTTAGTAAAAAGCAACAGATTTATGTAACTTGAAGAGAAATCAGAGTATTTGTATGTGATTTTAAATTTTTCTTCAACATCAGGGTTTAATAATTTG
Organism: Lepilemur ruficaudatus; assembly: GCA_963574885.1. Classification (NCBI taxonomy): domain Eukaryota; kingdom Metazoa; phylum Chordata; class Mammalia; order Primates; family Lepilemuridae; genus Lepilemur; species Lepilemur ruficaudatus. The sequence goes on from CAUYRT010060347.1 coordinate 23,665, forward strand.
AGAAGCTTTTCTCCTCACCCCCCAACCAAGCAAACAAAAGATAACCATCTGTTTCAGCAAAGTTGTTCAATAAAAGTTCAAGATCAGCCTGAGCAAGAGCAAGACCCATCTCTACATAAAAAAAAAAAAGTTGTTCAATAAAATTTTGTTACATCAGAAGATCTATAGGCTTATCAATATTTCTTTGTTTCGAACAGCTTTTTAGAGCCAGGCCAGATCTACTGAGCTGTAAAGGACAATCAGAAAAGATGCTACCATATCTCATGGAGTTTAGAGTCAACACAGGAAAATTAGTTGAAAGTTCCAAAGATAATTTCTTTTCAAAGCGTCTAAAAATTTAAGCTTATGATCAGAAGAATGGGCTCCACATGTACTTGCCATCAGATTGGTACTCACTGATTAACACTATGGTGCTCACATGGTAGTAATATTCTCCAGGGATTAGGGGGTTTGGGAATGGGGTAAACTCAAAACTAAAAAACACAGTGAACACTGTAGAGGGGAAGGGCACGCCTCTAATCCTCGCTTGGGTGAGGCAAAGACATAAAATGTAACCAAAATGTTTGTACCCTCATAATACCCTGAAATAATAAATAAATAAATGCAAAAAAAATAATTTAAGCTTGTGCATAAAGGAGTTAGTTATACTAGTAATTTAATTATACCAGTTCAAAATGGCTCTCTGAAAAATGGATCCAAAAAATAGGGATTTGTGTAGTGGTTTTTTTTTGCTGTTTTTTATTAGGTTTCAACACCTTTATAACATTTTTACGTGTGCTTCCCAAATACATATAAATGTGGAACACTAATCACCATAGTAATTATATAAACTCTACCCTCTGCAAGGCTCAGGGGTTAAGGAGACAAGTCCTCAGTGGCCTCAGTGACACCCAGAGTATTCCGAATCTCCAGGACAATGCAGTCACATGCACAGGGGAAGTCGGGGGCTTCTGCACCTGTAAACAGGAACAGCAGCTGTATTCCCCTTAGCTCCCCCAAGGAAGTTCTGAAGCACTGAGCATTATCTTTTCCCTAAAAATGCTCACTGAACATGGGCATCTTAAACTACTATCAAAAATGACCCTGGAGCTTTCAGACTTCGTTTTTAAACAACCCAATGCTCATTGTATAAAAGGAGCAGTTTCTGGGAAGCCAGGTGACAGGGAGCACGGGTGACATTCTGCCAAGGAAGCCCGCCTCGTGTTGTCGGAGGGCCGACTCTGCGATCGAAGTGGACTCCAAGAAGTTCATGTTCATATAAATCTCTCTGAGCTCTCGCTTTAGTTCTATTTCTCCACGCATCAAAGTATCAAAACTCATTTCCTAAAAGATCAGGATGTTGCCAAATTTCAAAAGACCAGAAAAGCAGCCGAGGATGACTCGCCTTTTACTACATCACAAAGACGACACCTCGCCAAAGACAACCAGATTTCTGGTCCACACCGGGGAAGCCGTTGTCAAGAACATCGCAAAGAGGGAGACCTCTGATTCCGAGCAGCGCTAGGTGGCAGGGGAGAGCCGGCTACGCGGCCAGGCTCTCCGGCTCTGCTCCGGCTAATTGTCTCCTATGGGGCCTGCCCTGAGGGAGCCGGGGCCGCGTGCCCCGTCCCCAGGAGGCTCTCTGCTCACTGGCGGCCGCACCTCTGGGCTGGGGTGGGCAGGTCTCTCCGACCGCCAGGCGCCCAGCGCAGTGCGACATGCGACGGGGGGACGTTTAACCAGCCGCCTACCTGTCGCCGGTCTTCACGCCTCTCCCCGGCCTTCTCCTTCCCGTTCTCCTCCCAGCTCCTTCCCCGGGCGTCTCCCGCAGTCTCAGGCGCCCGGCCTTCCGGCCCTCTCCCGTCTGCGTTGGTCTGCCTGCTTATTTTTCTCACTTTCTTCTAAAATCTGCCTTTCCTGCAGAGACACTCTGGCTGGCGTTTTTCTCGCCCGCCATCCGCCCGCACGCCCGCCCGCCATCGCCCGCACGAGTCTGGAAGGCCAGGTGAAAGGGTTTGAGGCTGTATTTATAGGGCAACAGGAAGGCCTCGAAAGTTCTCGAGGAGGGGAGCAACTATTCAGAGGCGTGTATCAGGCAGTCGGTCTGCAAAATGACGGTTTTCTCTCTCATCCTTGCCAAATGAGTCCTTCCTCGTGGTCCCTCCGCGGTCCTTTATTGGTATCTGTCCTCTAGTGTCTGTCACACTGTGCCTGTGTTAAAGATTTTGTGCGTCCTCATAATCTTACCTGTAATCTCCTCAGTGTCCAGATTGGGTCTTAACCGTCTTATCTCCCGTGTGTCTTGTACATAATACTAATGAAAGCTCAGTATGTACTGGATTAAATTGAAAACCTACGATTCTATGCAATGCAATATTCATTGATGATTGCTGGTCATCGCCGTTCAAAACTGAACATCCGTTGTTGGTGTGCCTAGTAATTATTCTTCTGGCCCATGAAGTCAATCTTTACAACATTGACTGGCAAATCTATACACAAAATAATCCTCTGTAAATGTGAGGAAGTATTCCTCCCCTTCTCCATTAACGTTTTTAAATAAAGAAACTTTTCTTACCCATTCATTTGACCAGCAAACAATTAGTGCTGGTCCCTGTCCTGGGCCTGAGATACACGTAGAGTCGAGGTCGGTGGTTCAGTCAAATCCCGGAGTGATGGGTGGAGTTTCCATGCAAGGTTCAAGTTGGCGGCAGGTTATTTTCAAATACTCAACTCCCCACGCGACAGTTTGTTTTAGTCACTACTGAATCAATGAAACAAGTAAAAAGCATTAGCAGATGGTCCCTGACTCACAATGGTTTTACCTACGATTTTTTACCTTTACGATGCCGTGAAAGCAATGCCCGTTCAGTAGAGACGGTAGCTGAGCGCCCGCCCAGCCGCTCTGTTTGCCAACACATTGCACGAGGTCTTCGACACTTCATTATAAAATGGGCTTTGTGTTAGCGGGTTTTGTGCAACTGTAGGTCGGCTAGGCTAAGCTATGATGTTCTGTAGGTTAGAGGTATTAGACGCATTTTCTACTTAAGATACTTTCAGCTACAATGGGTTTGTCAGGATGCAATCCCATTGTAAGTAAAGGAGAATCTGTTATTTATTTCTATGTGCACAGAACTGTTAAGGAAACCAAGATATACGTATCAGTGATATATATATATATCATATATATATCACTGATATATGTATATGTGTATATACATATCAGTGAAATAATATAGCATGGTGGTTTTAAAGCAGGGGTTCTAAGGCCAGATGATAAGAGTTCAAATCCCAGCTCCGCATTTCACTTACTTACTTTTGATGAGATATTAACCTCTCTGATCCTCAGTTTCTTCATATGCAAACTGGGGGAGACTAGTATCTACTTCACAGGCTTATCATAGGAATAAAATGCGATAATATATGAAAACACTCAGTACCGCAAACACATTCTATACAAGGCATATGTTCCTGAAGCCCTCAGATAATCTAAGACTGACCCAGGCAGAGGATGGGACATGTTTCGTCTACTGACTAAAGAGGGGCTTCCTTGTAGACAGTTCATTCATTCATTCACTCAGTCTCATTCACTCACACTGTTCATAATCTCTTGGCTGACCAAGCTTTGAAATTATGTGATTCTTGACACATTGTTGGTTCCTGGCTGGGCTGGATTCCTGGGAGGCAGACCCCGGGCGGAGATGAGCATTCAGCAGGCTCGCTAGGGAATAGCGTTGGGCTATCCATAGGAGAAGAGAAGGACCTGTAACAAAGGCCCAGGATGGTCTGAAGCTGAGATGCTCTTTGAGGACATCCAATGTTAGGGCAAAAAAAACCCCGCCTGTTTCAACCAGTCAGTGAAGGGAAGGGAGTATGGCCTTGGGCAGGCAGCTGTCGTCAGCTGAGGCCATCTGAAGAGACACTCACCTGAGACTGGCCAGCCTGCTTCACTCGCAGCAAGTGGGTGCATAAGTTCTGACGCAGGACATCTCAGCAGGGGAACATCCTGTCCTCCGCAGGCAGGCGTGGTGGTGGTGTCAAACATAACATAAAGTGAAACTTTGTGTTTTTATGTCACTTAATTTCAAAGTGATATATTTTGCTACCTTACTGTCTATGTTGCCTGTTATTATTATGTTACCCTAGATAATTCTCAGTTTCCCATTTATTTATTGGTGCCTATCTCACAGTGATTTGGTGAGGATTAAAAATCAGATAATGTAGAGAAGGTGTCTTGCGAAGTTCCTGGCATGCAGCTTTAATGCCCGGTATGTGTTAGCTGTTTTTATTAACAGAAGGTCTAGGAATACAGAAAAACTCAGTAGTAAATGAAGAAAAGGAAACCCGTGTTAGGACTTTAAAACGTACAGACTGACTTAAAGCACTGGCAAAGCTGACATTCTGGTATTTGACTAGTGGGTGTCTCGGTCTACTTTTATGTCAACATTAAACGAGGTTTGGGTGTTGGCACCTGATGGAAAACCTCAGCTAGACTGTGAACATTCTTCTCTCCCTCTTATTAGAGGGAAGTTTGAGAACTTTAGAATTACCCCTGTTGATTTGGGGAATGAAAATGTAAACAAATGGCGGCAAGCAAGGGACAGAGACCGAGACATAGTAAAGAATCCAAATTTGAGATACAGGGTATTCATCCCCCAGCTAGGTCTTCATACCTAACACTTTTTAAATATTCATTATTTCACTCAAATTCTTAGAACACAAATTCTCAAAGGCAGATACTAAATTTCTCTTACTGCTTTTTGATTTACTGAACATAGTTTCAGCACAATGAACAGAGTGATAACATTCTCACTCAGTTTAGGATCCAGGGGAGGGAGAATGAATGAATGAATTGGCTTCCTTAGAAACCTCAACAATTTCCAAGACTTGACTTCCTTTCAAGTTTGACTGCACGTAATTCCTGCATATATCAGAAGCTCCCTTAACAAACCGCAGACTTAGCAATTTGCCAGCTCAATTAACACTCTCTGCTCCAGGTTTTCTCCATCACAGCACTATTGACATTTTGGGCCAGATAATTCTTTGTTGTGCCAGATAATTCTGTCCTGTGTAATGCAGGATGTTTAGCAGCGTCCCTGGCCTCTACCTGCAAGATGCCAGCACCACTACTCCAGTTGTGACAACCAAACATGTTTCCAGACTTTGCCAAATATTCCCTGGAGGGTGCGATTGCCCCTGGTAGAGAGAACCACTGCTCTAATCCATCATGAACACAGAATGCCTGGTAACCACAGCCTGCTGAGCCCTCCAAGTTAGGTTCCCCTCTGAGATGCCCCCTGCCCCCCTGATCCCATTAGTTGAGCCACGGGCTTGTCCAGTGTCAGTTGTATGTTTCATATTACTTTTATGTCAGTTGCACTTGTTGTAATTACGTAGTTTCCGTAAATATGTCATTCAATGAAATACAAGAGTAAAATAAGAGTTTTTGTTTCTCTTCAAAGTTGAATGATTGGAAGAGACCTCATATGGCAGAGACAAATTATGTCTTCACTGTATCCTTTTTTCTCTCGATATACCACTAAACAACAATTCCCAGCCTCCCCTGCAGTTAGGGGGACTCTATGTGATTGAGGTCTGGGCAAAGGAAAGTGGGCAAAAAGATGAACACCATGTCTGTAGGTTTGGAACTTAAAACTCCCCTTGCTCTCTCTTGCAGCATCTGCACAGAATATACCCAGGAGTGGGACTGCTGGATCATATGGTAGTTCTATTTTTAATTTTTGGAGGAACTGCCATACTCTTTTCCATAGTGACTGTGCTGACTCACATTCCTACTGACAGTGTGCAAGGCTTCCCTTTTCTCCACATCCTTGTCAACACTGTCTTTTTTTTTTTTTTGATAATAGCTATTCTAACAGGTGGAGGTGATCTCTCATTCTGGTTTTAATTTGCATCAATGTCTCTTCTTATATGGCCACTAATCCTATCATGAGGGTCCCACCTTCATGACCTCATGCAAACCTAATTATTTCCCAAAGGCCCTATCTCCAAATAGCATTACTTCGGGGGTTAGGGTTTCAAAGTATGAGTTTGAGGGACAGTGGGGTATAACTCAGTCCACAGCAGCCATGAATAAGGAAGTCTTCAAGGCACAATCTGGTGCAATGAAGTGTTAGGCCTCAGAGGCACCCGAGGTCTAATTAAGCACTTTTTTTTCTCAGCGCGGTGTGAACCCAGTTAGCCAAGTACTCTAGGACCCAGTGCTGACGAAGCCAAGTCAATTCAGACCAAATCATAAAAAAGCACACCTTCCCTATCGGGAAAACACCCTGGGAGAGTAGCAGCAGCAATCTGCATTCATTTAACAAAGATTTAAATACAGGTTGAGCACCCTTAATCTGACATCTGAAATGCTCCAAAATCAGAAGGTGCTGCCATGATGCCACAAATCGAAAATTCCACACCTGTCCTCATGTCGTGGGTCATCGTCAAAACACAGGCAAACCTTTGTTTCATGCACAAAATTATTGAAAGGATTGCATAACATTATCTTCAGGCTATGTGTCCAAGGTGTATATGAAACAAAAATGAATTTCATGTTTAGACTTTGTCCCATTCCAAGATATCTCATTATTTATAGGCAAACATTCTAGAATCCATAAAGTATCCAGAACCGGAAACACTTGTGGTCCCAAACATTCGAGATAAGGATATTCACCTTGTAGGCTTCCCATCATATCCAAATACTCTCTCACTTCTGCCACGTTTCCTTCAAGGAAAAAACCAGAACAATCTTTATTGTCATCTCATAGCGACAGCTCAAGCCTCCGTAGAACCTTCTTCTTTCTATCAGCTTTTGTTTCTTGACTTTTTCCTTTGAAAACATTTAAACCTGCAAGAGTTGTACAATGAATTCCCATAAAGGCTTCAATTTACCGAAAGGTTAACATCTTGCCACTTTTACTTTATTCCTCTCTGCAAATGCGGATATGTACTTTTGTGCTTATTATTTGTGTCAAACCACGGACAATAAGTTGCAGAAATCATGGCCCTTCACTCCTAGATACATGAGCTTGTATCCTCTAGAACAAAGATGCTTACTTAATAATCAGAGCCTGGAGAGTGAAAGGAAGACACTCACCAACGACAGGTGTGAAAGGGGCCAACTTTTATAGGAGGAATTTGCAGAGCAATTAAATTTCCCTGGCGATTGCAGGAACCTAGTAAATAAAAGAATTTCAAACTGAGCTTAGGCATGCTCCTTTGACGTGTTTTAGCCTGAGTAATTAATAAAGTGTTTGGACTGTATAGGCCCTGCAAGGGTCAACTCCCTGAGGACTAAGTGGGCTAACACTCAGGTGGAAAAATTAGCAATTTATTGATTCGGTACATTCCAAACATACTTGAAGCTTTCTTAAGCTGTTTCTGCGACCCCGTGCTGTGCACATTCTTGTGATCATGTTGGCTTCCTCTTAGCCACCAGGATTAACATACTGCTGGGCCAGGATTTGCCTTCTGATTCCCGAGCTTCAGGCTCGAGGCTCAGACGAGGAAGCAAAACCTGCCATGTGGGAAATAACTTTAAACCTAAATTCTATCACAAGTTGATGCTGGAAGATCAAAAATTCCTTGGTGTGGTTTCCTAACAGCTCCCCACCTTTGAGTATGAAATATTCCTTCCACGTGCCTTTCGCCTCTGCATTCAGCTGTGTTTGACAAAGCTTGTCTCACAAACCCAATTAGTGCTGCTGAACTTTATTTAACACACGCCCTTTCCTTGGTCACTCGCAGTTGATCATTTCCTGACTGCTCCTAGAGAGTGTTCTTAGAAAAATATGATCCTGCAAAGAAGGTCTCACAATTGTTCTCATATAAAGCTTCTTACTGAAACCGCTTCTACAAATTAATAAAGGGGTGCAAGGCGAGAACTGGGGTAGGAGCCTAGCTAAAAATAAGGCAGAGGCCCAGCTAAAAATAATGGTCATAATTAGGCACCGTTCCCTGTTTGCTTCTCTGTAATTGCCACTCTGGAGCCACTCAGCTGATGGTCATAAAGATTCTTAGCTTTCTCCCTAGATAGCATCACCTTTTTGAAACCTAGGGGTAGTTTCCCAGATGTCTTCCTGGTCCCACATTCCAGTGGAACGGCTGACCCACCCAGACCAGTGGCCCATACCGAGGAACTGACTCAGCTGGTCTTGTGACCCCCACCCAAGAACCTGGTCAGCAAAGAAGACAATTTCTACAACCCTCTGGTTCCACCAGGAACTCAACCAATTAGCAGATTCAATTGCCTCCACCAAACTGTCTTTTAAAACCCTGTCTCCCAAAAACTCTCAGGGAGGCGAATTTGAGAAATGGCTCCTGTCTGCTCCCCTCTGAGCGCTATGCGGAATTAAAAACTCTTTCTCTGCATGGTGAACCCTGCTGTCTCGGTGTATCAGCTTCCTCCGGGACAGCGGGCAAATGAACCTGGTTGGGCAGCAACATTATCAGTGATCAGTACCTAATTTTGTCACGCCATGTTTTTTTTTTCCATTGGGACTAAACCTCGCTTAATCGAGTTGGCAGATATATTTGTGGTGCTGTCTGTTTTGAAGGGCAATGTCTTAAATTTGAATTTCAAAGTATTTTTGAACAAAAAAAAAATGAAAAACACAAGCAAGTCTCATTAGGAGCTCAAAGCGAACATACCAGATCCACACTTCTGAGTAACAGTACCATGTGCCTGGCCGCGAAATGTGCGATGACAGGGCACATTTGAGCTTCCTTTCAGGGACACTGGCATATATACTGTCAACGGTGCACATTTCAAAGGCATAATTTTCACTTCAGTAGATTTCGGAGTCTGTGAGAGAAAGGTGAAAATTACCTTAGACCTGAGTTTCTCAACCTCGGTACTGTTGACATTTGGGGCCCGGTAATTCTTTGTCATGAGAAGTGCCTTCTCTATGCCAGACCGTGGGCTAAATACATTGAATAAATTATCTCCTTTATTCCTTATAACAGGAGAGGTAAATTCTCTCATTAGCCCAATTTTATTTATTTATTTACTGGGACAAGGTATGTTGCCCGGGCTGGAGTGCAGTGGTGCAATCACAGCTCACTGCACCTCCTGGGCTCCAGCAATTCTCCTGCCTCAGCCTCCTGAGTAGCTGGGGCTACAGGCACATGCCACCACACCTGGCTAATTATTTTTGTTTTCTGTGTAGATGGGGTCTCACTATGTTACCCAGGCTGGTCTCGAACTCCTGGCCTCAAGCAATCTGCCTTCCTCAGCCTCCCAAAGTGCTGGGATTAAAGGCATGAACCACCCTGTCTGGCTTATTAGCCTAATTTCAAAGCTGAGGAAACTGAGGCATGACAAGTTATCCGCTTGCTCTAGGTCATAGCTAGAAAATGGTTCAGTGAGAATTTGAACTTGGGTAGTCTGATTCTAGAGTATGTGCCTCTTCACAGCCATGACAATCTATTTCCCCAACAGTGATTCTCCATAAAACCAGGTACCTACGAATTGTGCAGACAAAAACACAAGTTAGAGCTATTCTATATGGTTTCTAACAAGGAGATCTTGAGAAATGCTTGGGAAAAAAATACCCACATATTTGAAATGGCGCAAGATAGTTAAAGTGTGCCGGTTCTCCATGGATTATGGTAAACTGAGTTGCTCAAAGCTACTATATGTAAGTGAATACACTTCTTTCTTAGGGATTGAACTGGGTATGCAAGAGAGCAACATATAAAACAACTTTTCCTTTAGATGCTTCTTTGGCTTTGTTTCATATGCAATATACTGAGTGTTATAATTTTGGTTTCAAATATACACATAGCATTCAGCCACATTTTTTTTTTTTCCTGGAGACAGGATCTTATTCTGTTGCCCAGACTGGTTAGTAGAAGATCATAGCTCACTGCAGCCTGGAACTCCTGGGCTCAAGTGATCCTCCCACTTCAGCCTCCCAAGTAGCTGGAACTACAGGCATGCACCACCATGCCCAGTTAATTTTTAATTTTTTTTTTATAGAGATGGGGGGTCTCAAACACCTGGGATCAAATGATGCTCCCTCCTTGGCCTCCCAAGGTGATTACAGGCACGAGACACTGTGCCCAGCTTCAGTAAGGCAGAAGTCTCGATCATATTAATCTGCTATCTTTAAGACGTGAACCCAGTAAGGTAGCTCATCTCCAAAGATGGCCCCAGGGAACCAGACCTCCTGACAGTCAGGCCCTTTCATAGTCCCTCCCACACTAGACCTCACCCTCCTCACAAGATGACCTAGTGAGTCACCACTGCAGTCAAGTTAACTACATGCTTTACAGATAGATTTGGGGCGATTGTTTACCTTGCAATTTTCCTTTTATATTTCCCTTTAGAGTATTATTTATTTTAGTTTCTTGAAATGTTAAGATTCTCTCAATTTTTGTTAATATTAAATACTTGATGGACAGACAAGGAGGAGAGATGAGAGAAAAGTAAAAGCGAGGCTATAAGATGTATAGCTTCACTGTTGGGAAGCTTTGTAAATTCCTCATGTATTAATTTATCCATTGTTTCACTTTTCTACTGCTGCTATAACAAATTACCACCAGTGTAATTAATGGCTTAAAACAACAGAGATTATCCTACACTTTTGAACATCGGAAGTCCAAAACCAAGATGTTGGCACGACTTCCTTCCTCATGCAAGGTCTAGGGGAGAGTCTAGGACCTTGCCTGCTCCGGCTGCCAGAGGCTGCCTGCGTTCCTCAGCTCGTGGCCCCTCGTTTCATCGTTAAAGCACATCACTCAGCTTCTGCTTCTGTCGTCCCATCTCCTTTTTCTGAGTTCGACCCTTTCATCCCCTCTTATAAATACTCCTGTGATTGATTACACCGGGCCTGCCTGGACAATCCAGGATCTTCTCTGAATCTCAAAATCGTTAATCATATTCTGCAAAATCGCATTTGCCATATAAGTTAACGTATTAACAGGTTCTGGAGATTAGAGCATGGACATCTTTGGGCGGCCATGACTCTGTCTGCCACATCCATTCATCATCCAGTACATTCATTTGTGCAGTTAATTATGTGAACATTTACTGAGTACCTTACATATATCAAACAGTGAACTAGTTGATGGGAACGTAAAGAATGAAAAGAATTGACGTAAACAAAGCAACATGTGCAGACCTCAAAAGCGCAGCAAATGAAAAAAGTAAGAGAAAGATTGAGATCCAGAGCACAATGACATTATGTACGTCATGAGGCCACATAAAACATCAGTGTCTATTTTCTGAGCACAGACACACAGGATCTACATCAAACCCATTATGATGGTTGCATCTGAAGCTGGAAGAGGCTGGAAGTAGAGAATGGGGGTTAAAGGCAATAGTACATACATGACACAAGAGATAGATCAAAAATAATATTGTGTTAGGAACTGAGAAATACAACTCTATTCTGTGTAACGGATATTCAAAAGGAAAACAACCGAGGTAGTTTTAAATAATACGCATAGCATGATTGCCTCAACTGTGAGAGAGCTGCTAACAAAGCAGGAGAAGACAGCACAGAGCAGGGAGGGGCACATGGCAGAAGAGTGGTTCTCCACTAGGAAGACTTTCCTCCAGGGGACTTTGCACAGTGTCTGGGGACACTTTCATTTTCACAAGGGGGGGTGCTACTGGCATCTAGCAGGTAGAGGACAAAGACGCTGCTAAGCATCTGATAATGCACAGAGACCCCACAACACAGGATTATCTAGCTGCAAATGTCAACAGTGCTGAGATTAAGAAAACTCTGTGCTGGAACAACCTGATATAAAAACTAAGTAACCCTGAGATTATTGTGGCATGTCAACAGATTTAATTTTTTAAATATTCGATTATGTGGAGGATTAATGTACAATCAACTACTCATCTTCTGTGTTCTCTCTGCTGTGTTTAAACTTCTTTCCAAATAACCTAATGTCTATTTTCCATGAATTTCAGTTCCTGTGTCTATACGCCAAAGACTACTGCCCACTGATTTTCCTTCCATTTAGGCTTTTTAGTGATTCCATGAGCTTAAAAAAAAAATCAGATCATGATAGGGGTTGGCAAGAATCAACAGTCATTGTTTAACTACATTAGTTCCATTTGGATTATAAGCTAACCTTCAAACAGAGAAGAGTGCTCATGTCTCACATTTTGACAGTGGCTGTGGCTCTTGCAGTCATTCTGAGTTTGAATATTGTTCAATAAATTAAGGATACAATAGAGTAATTCTTCTGAAGGTCTTCAATCTTATACAACAACTCAGTGTTGTAGAATAGTGACACACAGGCAACTTAAATATTAATAGTTAATCACACACCTATATATTTTAACCATTCTTTTTAATTATTTAGTGACATTCATGCTTCTAGCTTTTCCTTTTTGTCCCCATTTCTTGGGGCATAAAACTGTCTCAAACCTATACCAACAGTACAGTCCATTCATGGCAGATACTAATTGACCTTGTGTTTGACGCAGAACTAGACATGTTTAACGGGGAGAAAATCCTGCAACATCTCATTTTCAGTATTCTGTTTTATTCCCAGACTTTTATCTACTGTGATCAAAAGAGAGTTGGCTTTGGAGCCAAAGACCCCTATATAACTCTGGGCAGGTTATCATATAAAAATTCACTGGGCTTTGGTCTCTTCATTTGTAACATTGTTCTTATAAAATTTAATTAAAATGTAAAATCAAGAGAAATAAAGTAGGTAACACACAGCCATGAATTCCTTTTCCTTGTTCAGTTCCTGAATTAAGCCTCATCAATATTAAACTGGATGCTTTACCTTCTGGGTCAAGCCAAGAAAAAAGCAAATAGGTAAGAAAATACTCCATCACTTTTGCAAATATCTCTATAGCTGTCCAGCTTAAATCCCACACCAGCTGAACAGAATCTCTTATCTCTTCTGAGATAAGAGATTAATTGTTTGAAATACTTATAAAGCTAATTAAGGGCTGCTCTCAGATCTCATTTTTTTTAGTTGATTTTCATGTGAATGTTTTAATTCCACAGATAAACTACTAGGTCCTTGAGGTTAGGAATCTTATATCTCTACAACTATTTATCAGTATCTATCATCTATTTATCTATCCATCTTGTTTAGTATGTGAAAGCTTGCTTTCCACAGTGCCTTCCCAGAAGGTAGGTTGTGGAAGGAGGCAATAAATATTTTTCGAGGAACTGAATTTCACTGCCATTAGTTTCAGTCTCTTTTTTTCAGGTATATACTAATTCCAAATACTTAAACAAATTAATGTGTTTTAATATCCCTGTATGATCAAATTCAGTTATTCATGAAATGCAATCTTCTAGTTATTACCATACCATGTTGAATCCTCATATCGCCTCAAAGAGAATAAAAAAACCACAACAAAACCCAGCAATGCCCAATCAGTAAACCTGATGTTAATATCTGTTTAGAGTTTTGTATTTAAAAGAAACTAAGTCATAGGTAATATATAACATTCTAGAAATTTTAAAAAAGTTTGTATATCTGATATTAAATTTATATTGAATAATTTTGTTGTCATTTCAGGCATTAATCCAGCCAATGTAAAAGTTTTTAGCAAGAAAAATGTTGCATTGAAGATGTCAAGAAAGTTGTAGCTGCAGGCTGAGAAGGATAAATATATGGGGATATTATTGGCTAAAAGGCAAGAGTCTCAAGTATTCCCTCTTTCTTGTTGTATAGCTCTGGTCAATTTCACAGCCTCAGCCAGGACTGAACAGTGAAATTGGAAAACTGCAGAATCGATTTGCAGAAGTGAAGTTCTATTTTCTTTTACACCTTCTTCATCAGAGTTGCTGTCATTCTTGTGCTGTGTGGTATTATTGACAGTACCCTGGGCACAGCTGATAATTGCTGAAAGTCACTCTCTTGAAGTGGAAGCAGAATAAAACAGGGAGACTGCAATTTTCTCATTTTCTAAATTTGCTGCTTTCACAATCCTTCATCCTTGCTAGAATTTAAATGTAAAGACTTTTCTTCTCTCAAGCAACAATAATTACAGCAATTCTCTTTGCTTGTGTTTCCTAGGTAAAAAAAAATATTAAAATAATAAAGCTCTAAATGTCTAATTTGAACTAAATATAGGCCCTTCAAATATTCTGGTTTGCATTTGCAATTCTTATCCTTAAAGATTTGACTTTAAACTATAAATATATGCCAAAATTGCAATATACTTTTCAATATGTTAAGAAGAAAACTGGTTTACTTTTGCTGCTGCCTTTCAACATTGGCAGTAGGTTTGGCAGGTGCTTACTAAATTTCAAATTAGGGCTATTTAAAAAGAAAGCTGTAACCTTTGGCTATTTAGTATCAGCCCTGAAAAAGAATCTTCCTAGTATTCTTAAAGATCATTGAGAAATAATAATTGTCCTATTGGTTCAATTTTGAGATCTTACTACTTTATTTTACGTTTTTAAAAAATGCATTTTAGTTATGATGAAATCTTTACTATGTAATGCTATTTGCCCAGTAGAATGGAGTCTATTTACAGTGTCATATAAATGGCAACTTTGTGATTAAAAATCTTTTTTTTCCTATTTCTATTTAGATTGGTGTTTGTTCTTGTATTCTGCTCCACTTCCAATTTAGAAATCTTGTGGGTCAAAGAGTCAGAAAAACTGCCTTTTAATTAATCAAATAATATTGCCAACTCTGTTTGTTAATTAGTTGAGAATGAAATGAAAAAGAAAATTGGCTACATTTCTAAAGGCTTAAGTAGATAGGCGGCTACAAAACAAACATAAAACACAAACAAAACTCCCCCATATTAACAGGTTTAAAAAAGTTGCCAGATAAAATACAGAACACTCAATTAAATTTGAATTTCAGATAAACAGCAAATGATATTTTAGTTTAAGTATGTCTTAAATAATGCATGCCCTACATTTCACTTGCTAAGTCTGACAACCCTAAGGATTAATGCCATTTTTCTTAACATCATCAATATTGTAATTTTTAAAAAACATTATTTTAATAAATTAGAAAGCAACAGCATTAAGCTCATAAAAATGGAAAAATAGAAATTTAAAGTTATGAGTAACAAAAGTTAAATCAATTTCTTCCATGAGTAACTGTGCAGACAAGGTTTTCATAAAGAAGAATTATAGGTGCATATGCATGTTCCTAAACTCGCGTTGGGAGGAAACATTTCTTAATTTGCATAGGATTATAGTACTTTGAGCTCTAAATTTCTCAGCAGACCTAGAGCACAGAACTAAATTGTTTTTATAATTCTTTTTACCAATCTCAATTTAAATTCTGAGATCAGTTGTCAAGGAGTTTAACTATGTGATCTTTCGGGTGTGAGAAAAGTTAAACGCATGGACTATGTCTCCACTAGAAATCCTTCCCATTCCTTATACTTCCTTGTACTCCAAATTTCTAGAAACAGCGTTCCCAGTCCTAGCTCCTTTGCACCTTACATCTATCTTTAGAATATTAAGCATCTATAATGTGTACACTCTGTTAGATGTCAGAAACACAAGACGAGTAAATCAAAACTAGTCAACGGCAAAGTTTCGGTTTTCTTTCAAAAGGTTTTCCAGTCTACAAAGCAGACAGAATAAGGAGTCTATGTTACAAGGGAAAGGCCAGAGTGCAGAGATCCTGAGAGCTCAGAAGTATTATCTAAGGTCTCACATATGGTGAGTAAAGAGCCAGGGCTTCAGCCATCGTCCCTGGCTTCCGGCTGGGGCACTTGGTCACAACAAGCTAAAAAGCTTCTTCCCAGCAAAGGAAACGATCAAAGTGAAGAGACAGTCTCCAGTACTTCTTCACAGGCAATCCCCGATTACTTAGTATGGTAACCCCTGCGTCTCTAAGGAGCAAAAGCGGAAGCATCTCGAGTCCCTCCATGACGTTCACCTGCTCTTAGACGCGGAACAGGTGTGCTCTGGGCGCGGAAGCAAAGCAAGGCACGAGTGGGAGAGACGGCAACCCTTGCAAACAGACCGAGTTAGTCCGTGGGAACCGGAGCGCCCAGCCAAGGCGCTGCCGTCTCAATCGGGCGCCACAGGTGACCCATCGGAGGCAGCTTGCTTTGGGGCCTCCTGCCGTTTCTCGTCGGGGCGGGCTGTCAGGTTCCCTTTGCATTTTTGTACCACAGCCCTCGTGTCCGCTTCCAAGTTTGTCTGGCCTCAGCCCTCACGCAGAGCCCCACTTCCTATCGGAAGCTAGTCACTGGCAGGAAGTTTAGGGAATGGAGAAAAAGGTGGAAAAAAAATGAGCCAGAGGCCTAAAATGGGGAGATGCGCACGTAAAGATCTTCCCCTTCCCCAGCCCCGCAGAATGACAGCTCTGCTCCGCCAGAAGACTACATCTCCCGGCAGGCACCGCGCGCCCCGCAGCAACAGGCCGGCCGGCTCCTTACGCTCCACCTCCGTCCGAGCCAGCCAATAGGAACCCCGGCTTGGTTCTCCGCCCGGCCCGAGACCACGCGGGAGAGGGGCCAATAAAACTACATTTCCCGACGCGCTTCTGCTCGCGTTCCGGCCAATCAGCGCCAGGAGTTCGGAGGCTGGGGGCGGAGCCGAACGCATAGGACACCCCATTGGCTAGGGGCAGCTTAGCAGAGCCGGAACCCGGGAGCCGGAGAAGCGAAATGACATTTCCTCTTTAAATAGCCGGAGCCCGGGCCCCGCGGAGCAATGGCCGCGTCGGCAGGTGGGTCGTGCGCTGGCTCGGGCGCTGTGGCGGGAGGACGGCGGCGGAGGAGGAGGAGGAGGGCCGGGCCGGGCGCGGGCTGGGAGCGCAGGAGGCGGCGGCGACGCGGGGCCGCAGAGGTGGATGGAGCGGCGGCGGTGTCGAGGGAGAGCAGGATGAATGGGGCGCAGCGCAGTGGGCGGTCCGGCCGCGCGGGGATGGGGACGCCGGGGACCCGCCGTCGCGCCGGCCCGTCGGGAGGCGGTTGGGAGGGCACAGCGGCCGCCACCCGCCGAGCTTCCCTCGTGAGGCTCCTGCGCCCGCCGGCTCTCGGCTGGGGATCGCCGCAGACGCCGCGCAGGTTCTGCGAGCACGTCCCCTTCGCGAGCGCGGGGCGCGGGCTGGCCTTCGCCCTCGCTCGCTCGCCGCCGGCCCCGGCGCTGTGGCCCTCCGACCCCCGCTCGCGGTGCCATGAGGCGGTGCGTGCACACACGCACATTTATTTCTGTTGGGGGGTTGGGAAGAAAAGCCTAGCACATAAAAACCCCCTGACGCCGCGACTGGCTCGGAACTCGTGGTTGCACGACTTCTCTCCTCCCAGATTCTAGCAAGTCTTCCCCGACACCGAATGGGGTTCCGTCTTCAGACACGGCCAAGGATGCCATGGACCCTTTCCACGCTTGCAGCATCCTTAAGCAGCTCAAAGCCATGTACGACGAGGGACAGCTGACAGACATCGTCGTGGAAGTGGATCACGGGAAAACGTTTTCTTGCCATAGAAACGTTCTCGCTGCGATCAGCCCTTACTTCAGGTAGGACGGTGGTGGAGACCTCTACTGATATTTGCACGGAGCTCCATTGCCGCCTTGATTGCTATACTGAGATGCAATAATGAAATGGAACCAAGGAGCTTCTTTCCCCAGAACAGACAGCAGGCCCTATCTTATTAAAGCCCTTGTTTTTGACTCTGACAGTTTCTTCTAGGGTTCAGGTGGTGGGTTTTTAAGCTAGTGGGCCTGTGTTTGTTCGTTTGTTGGAGGTAAATAACTAGAAAATCTGGACTTGAGCTGTTTAATAGGGCAGCCACTAGCTGCCTGTGGCTATTTAAACTTCAGTTACATGAAATGAAGTGAAATATTTAGTTCCTCAGTTACACTACGCACATTTCAAGTGCTTAGTAGCCGCATGCGTACTGGCTGCCGTATTGCACAGCGCAGATACACAGCATTTCCATCACTGAACGTTTTAGTGGGCAGTGCTGATCTAGAATTTGTTCCAAAAAGTTATCCAGGATGCATATATATATTTTTTTAGTGCATGTCACTCTTTTCAAATTTAAAATATAGTAGCCTGTTCGTTTATATATAAAAACAAATTACCATTCAATGGATTGTCTTAGTCCTACGGGGGTACATACACGAAGTGGGATAAAAATGAATGAACCATAGTTTCCTTAGGCCCCAAACTAATGATTTCTAAGATTTCCAGGAGTATTTTTAAGCTAAGCGTTTACTTTCATTTATAATCTTGTTTATCATAAACTCTGAAAAGTGAAATTTTAAAACTTGGGTCTGAAAAATAACTTTCTGCTTTAAGAAAAGATGAATGGAAAATGTAGTTTCCTGAGTTTACTTCTTTTGTGTCCAGTGCACACTTTTTTAAGCCTTTCAGTATTCAGAAGTGGTGCATGAATGACAATAAAATCATCTTCTCAACCACATTCGAAATGTGCTTTTTCCTTTTGAAGGTCCTTACCTTTATAGGACGCATAGCAGTGAACATTCCAGACAGTAGTTTCTGGTTCCTTTTTCTCAGAATACTGGGTTAAATTTAGTCACTTCAGTCTGATGCTTGTGATGTAATCGTTTAGACTTGCCTAGGGGTAGGTCATTGGACTACTAAGTATTAATCATCACAAAACAAGGAGCTGGGGGGGAAAAATGAAACTCATATATGCAGAAGTTGTGAAATTTGGCCTGGTAATGAAAGTTATGGTGAGATTCACTTACCCAGGCTATCCATTAGATATGGTTAAGTCATTTATGTGTTTAAATATATGTCACCATTATTACATATCAAGCTAAGTATGGCTAAGCTTACTTTACATATACTGCCTTATATAATCTTTATAATCTTACCTCTGTACGCTTGTTCCCATTTTACATATGAAGAAACTGAGACTCAGTGAGGTTAAATAACCTGCCCAAATCATCTGATAAATGATAGAGGCTGGATTTGATTCGCGAGCCAGGCTTCTTAGTTACTGGATAACTCTTAAGGAACAAGAGTGGATAGAGT
Organism: Lepilemur ruficaudatus; assembly: GCA_963574885.1. Lineage (NCBI taxonomy): Eukaryota > Metazoa > Chordata > Mammalia > Primates > Lepilemuridae > Lepilemur > Lepilemur ruficaudatus. The sequence continues at coordinate 42,565 of CAUYRT010060347.1, forward strand.
GGGTCCTTTTTAAAGTTTCCTGTAAAAAAAATTTTTATTGCATATTAGATTTGAATAGTAAAAAAAGTTTAAAAAATTAGAATTTCAATGTGAAGATATCCGTATCTTATAGAAATTTTGTACTCTGGATTATATTATTTAAATATCATACTTAATTAAAATTAGCTTTGGAGACCAAGACAATTCACTTTAAAAGAAGTGTGCCACAAGAGATTCTTAATTTCCTTAAGATATTAACAAATTTATTAATTTAACAAAGGAGTTAAAAAATGCTTGAAAAACTTTCAAAGCACAAGATATGTGCATTCAAATAAAGAAATTTGACTAGAAAACTTAAAGATTAGATTTTTATCTCTTGCTAGAGGTTTTTATACAAAGTTTCTTGGCACCAGTGCTATCCTTTATGTGGGATCTAGGAAGTCATACTTAATAATTTCTAAGTCTCGCATTGCTGGTAGAAGAATCAGAATAGCTGGGAATCTGGCATGCCTTTTCCATGATCCCAGTGACTTATCAGAATTAAAATTTGTATGATAATGAGAAATGTTTTGCTACTCTAGATTTTGTGTGAGGAAGTGCCACTCCCACTTTATGTAGAGTTTACATGAAGAACTTACTAGAACAGAGGAGCACTCATCAAGTGTCAGACTGCTCTTGTGTGTGAGAGGAGCCTATTCAAGTCAGGAGTAGTTCCCATGATAGGGGATGTGTGTAATGTTCTCCTTTGGGAGTTAATCTCTCCTAATGAAGGGCTTTATTTTTCTTTTTAATTGGTAGCTGTACAGGTGACTCTGTCAGCACCTGAAGTGAAAACCAACTCCAACATAGGAACGTCTAGTTTTCATTCATCAAAAAAAGCCTTTGTAACATTAAACTTAAAATTTACATTGTACAAGTAAAAATAGGACCCAAAAGTGATTAACCTGGGCAGCAAGCTGAGTCCTTGTACCTCCAATGTTTTCCATACTGCGTTTTAAAATTAATTCCATGGATTTGACGGATACTTCAAAAGTTACTGGAATTCTTGCCAGTAACTTCAGCAAGTGCTTCGCAATAGCACTTACAAATGGAAGGGGTCTGGATCAGAATAATCAACTTCTATCACCAATGTTATGTCAGTTTCTACAACAAACATCTAATAAGCATCGTAGACCTTGAAAATAAAGATAAATGGCACATAGCCTTTTCCTCAAATGGCTTTTAAAAGAGGTTTTGATTTGATTTTTATATTTAACTTTAAGAGTAGTCTAGAATGAAACCTGAAAGGAGGGAAAAGAAAGGCAAATGATGTTTGTAAACGACTCTACTTAAAGAGTCAGGTTTGCTACTTAATGTTTTGGTCAAGAAAGTCCCATAAATGCACTGATATTTTAATTTAAAAAAAAAAAAAGCTTGATGTCAAAGGCAAAACTTTGGGATTTTAAAAACTATTATCTCCAAAGAATCAGTTAACTATTAAATTCTCTTTAGAAGAGGCATCATATTAACCCTACCATAATCTTTATTTATGTCTAGATATAAATAGGTAAAATATGGTAATTTTAATTGAGAAAATGAAATATTTCTTTTTAAGCAAAGGTTTTCAAAATGTCCAAGTGTAAGTGATCTTTATAGTCATTATAATGATTAAAGAAGCATTCAAAAATAATAGTTTTAAAAAGGCATAGGTAGAGAATATGTACTTTTGAAGAACATCTTGCTTTCCTAAGGTGAAATTTTTGAAGATATATTTTGGACACAAGTTGCCTTGTAATTTTCACTGGGACGTGAAAGTTTTATTAGACCATGCCTGGCTAATATATTATATTGACATCTTTACAGATATTCTTTTTTTTTTTATTGTTATTTTTTGAAACAGGGTCTTGCTCTTTCACCCAGCCTAGAGTGCTGTGGCGTCATTATAACTCACTGTAGCCTTGAGTGCCTGGGCTCAGGCGATCCTCCTGCCTCAGCCTCCTGAGTAGCTGGGACTACAGGCATGTGCCACCACACCCAGCTAAGTTTTTTGTTTTTTTGTATAGATGGAGTCTTCGCTCTTTCTTGCTCAGCCTGGTCTCAAACTCCTGGCCTCAAGCAGTCCTCCTTCCTTGGCCTCCCAAAGCGCTAGGATTATAGGCGTGAACCACCTCACCTGGTATTCTTAAACTTTTTGACTGGCATGGCAATTTAAGATCTTATGTCCCTAAGGCAACTTGACTAGAAGTCTAGAAGGGGCTCCAAGGAAAATAAGATACCTGGAATATGCTGTGTCACCTTTTGGTTTGCTTTACTTGGGTGTAGTCTCCTTTTTCCATGGTTGGCACAAAGTAGGCTAGCCCTAAGAATAGGGTTTTTGAGATTAGCCAGACTAAATCCTTCGGCTACATTATCAATTTTTACCCCAGTGTCAGGAACTATATTAGGAAATATTCAATTACAAAAGCTTATCTTTGTGGTAACTTTGTACTTTTAAAAATTTGGCACAGTAATTTTTATTTATAGCACACATATATTAACCACCGTTTCCTTCACAGATCCATGTTCACTAGCGGCCTTACAGAAAGTACTCAAAAAGAAGTTCGAATAGTCGGTGTTGAAGCTGAATCAATGGATTTGGTGTTGAACTATGCCTACACCTCCAGAGTTATTCTGACAGAGGCCAATGTTCAAGCCTTGTTCACTGCAGCGAGCATCTTCCAGATTCCTTCCATCCAAGACCAGTGTGCTCAGTATATGATCAGTCATTTGGACCCACAGAATTCTATTGGGGTCTTTATCTTTGCTGATCATTATGGTCATCAGGAACTTGGAGATCGATCAAAAGAATACATTCGTAAAAAGTTCCTGTGTGTCACCAAAGAGCAAGAGTTTCTTCAGTTGACAAAAGACCAACTGATCAGTATACTAGACAGCGACGATTTAAACGTAGACCGAGAAGAGCATGTTTATGAAAGCATCGTAAGGTGGTTTGAACATGAACAGAACGAAAGAGAAGTGCACCTTCCAGAAATTTTTGCCAAATGCATACGTTTTCCTTTGATGGAAGACACCTTTATGGAGAAGATTCCACCTCAGTTTGCACAGGCTATATCCAAATGCTGCATAGAAAAGGGACCATCCAACACCAATGGCTGTACGCAGAGGCTTGGAATGACTGCTTCTGAAATGATCATATGTTTTGATGCTGCCCACAAACACTCAGGAAAGAAGCAAACAGTGCCTTGTCTAGACATAGTCACAGGAAGAGTGTTTAAACTATGCAAACCACCAAATGACTTGAGAGAAGTTGGGATTCTTGTGTCACCAGATAATGACATTTACATTGCGGGAGGGTACAGGCCAAGCAGCAGTGAGGTCTCCATCGACCACAAGGCAGAAAATGATTTCTGGATGTATGACCATTCCGCCAACAGATGGCTACCCAAACCGCCCTTGCTGCGAGCCAGAATAGGCTGCAAACTGGTGTCCTGCTGTGGTAAGCTGTATGCAGTTGGAGGCCGCGTTTATGAAGGGGATGGAAGAAACTCACTGAAATCTGTGGAGTGCTACGACAGCAGAGAGAATTGTTGGACGGCTGTCTGCGCGATGCCAGTTGCGATGGAATTCCACAATGCTGTGGAGTACAAAGAGAAGATCTACGTTTTACAGGGTAGGTGCCTGAGTGCTTGAGTTCTTCGTGGAAGGGTAATACGTCAAGTTTTGCTTTACTTAATTATACTGAAACAGGTGTTAGTTCCTGTTAATTGAGGAATACCTCTGGCTTCCTCAGCAAACTATTTATTGGAACACTCTATTCTATAAAAGACCTATAAAGAAAATAAGGGCTGGGCACGGTGGCTCACACCTGTACTCCTAGCACTCTGGGAGGCTGAGATGGGAGGATCGCTTGAGGTCAGGAGTTCAAGATGAGCCTGAGCAAGAGCGAGACCTGTCTCTACTAAAAATAGAAAAATTAGCTGGGTGTGGTGGTATGTGCCTGTAATCCCAGCTACTTGGGAGGCTGAGGCAGGATGATCACTTGAGCCAAGTAGTCTGAGGTTGCAGTGAGCTGTGACATGGTGGACTAGAATAAGACTGTCTCAAAAAAAAAAAAAAAAAGGTAGTTTAAGGTATTAAAATGATCCTGTAAGTTTTTTATGTTCTTGTATTTTGATATTATGTGGAAAAAGTATTCTTGAAAACATTCGTTAGTATTTAATAGTTCAGCATTTTGGGAGAACTACTTCAGAGCAGTTTTTAAAACTTTAAACAGAAAAGCAAGGTTGATACCTATTTTTGCTTTTCAATAATATATAATCAACAGATGTAGCAATTGCTTTTTTATGGAACTTACTGGATTAGTTTAAAAGAGAAAAAAAGAACAAAGCATTAACTAAGTTATACTATTTAATTACCAAAGAGTTTTATATAAGCCTTATAATTGCAAAAGTTATGAAACTTAATTACAAAGAGTTGGAAAGTACAGTCTTCAGGTTTTAATTTCACTGATGTTTAGGTTGCCTTCCGTAATATGTTGTTTTCAATTTTTTTCACTGAAGAACTTTGAGATGTCACCTTTTTTTTTATTTTTACCATTATAAGAGAAACGGTCTAATATACTTAGCTTTTAAAAAAGAAGCTATTAAAGGACCAGTACTCTGGCAAAGATACAGCAGAAGTACAGCGACTGAGTGAGAGTAAAGACGACGTTTGATCCAAGGTTCTGATTTGTGATGACTAGTATTTCCCTTACATTTGATTTCTTGTACCTTTTAGTCGCTTGACTGTAGAATGCAATGTAGATAATATTAATACCAGTGTCCTTTTTCCTCTTTTGTATTTCTTAATTGGTTAGATATAAATATTTTCTTCATATTACTACTTTAATAAAACAAGGAAAAGGGGCAACTTCCATGAAGACATGTAGTCATAATGCTGCATAACGACGATTTGTTCAATGGACCAAATATACAGTTGTGGTCCCATAATATTCTAATACCACAGTTCACTGTTCCTTTTCTATGTTTAGATACGCAGACACTTCCGATTGTGTTACAATTGCCTACAGTGTTCAGTAACGTGCTATACGGTATGTAGCCTAGGAGCAGTAGGCTATATCTTACAGCCTAGGCTATACCATCTAGGTTTGTGTAAGTACACTCTATGATGTTCACGCAAAAACAAAATCCCCTAACAACACATTTCTCGGAACATATCCCCATCATTAAAAAACGCATTAACATTTTAAAAAATATGTCCTTTGCTCTAGTCCTTAAAATTATCTAGAAATGTCTGAACACATTTGTTTTAAGTTTAATATCAAGGTAATTGTTCAGGAGTAGTACTCACTGGTTCCTTATTTTAGGTAAATGGAAGCACAGGCATGATTTGGGTTTGCTGGTCTTGAAGAAAAGTGGAACTTAAATGATGTATCATCTGCCCCATCTCTACAAAAAAAAAAAAAAGAAAGAAAAATTAGCTGGGTGTCATGGGGCACACCTGTAGTCCCAGCTACTCAGGAGGCTAAGGCAGGAGGATCATTTGAGCCCAGGAGTTTGAGGTTGCAATGAGCTATGAGGAGTCCACTGCACTCCAGTCTGGGCAACAGAGTGAGACCATGTCTCCAAAAAAAAAAAAAAAAAGATGTATAATCCATCCATTATTATTAGATAGGTTATATCATCCAATATCATGAAAGCTCTGTGTGTGTGTCTTACTGGCTAACCAGTTAGCTGATAGAAATAGAATTATAAGACTCCCAATTTGGAATGTAAAGGTTGTATATTAATGCAAATACTAAAGCAAAATAGCAATGAATTAATACAATTTCAGGGCTGGAATGAGTATCATTTAATCCAAGGTTATATTTCATATAAGAGGAATCTGAGGCCCTGAGATTTTCTTAATTGCTTGTCATTAGTTTTAATTTATTAAAGAGGATTTTAAATTTTAAGAATCAAATTTTTTGTGTGTCGTATTTTGTTTTCTATAAGAAATTTGTAGAGAAGTAGCACACATTAGAAAGTATGGATTCCTGTCGTCTTTATCAAGAATCCTGTTACAAGTTAATAAAGGCAGATGTTATTCAAGTAAATCTGGGAGCTCAACAAACTATTATAAGTAAAATTGAAGGTAAAGTGTCACTATTATTAAGTTGGCAGTTGAATTTGTAGATAACAATAACTCTAGTTCAGAACAGTTTTCAAACAGAGGCCCAATTTAGAATCAGGTATTACCAGTCTAAACCAAGCCTCTTTACATAAATAAATCTGCTATGCATAGTTGGAAGCTTATGTTGTACTACTTTTTTAAAAATCTGTAGCTATTGAAATATCATTTAATCTACTCAGAGGGTTCAGATTTTTATTACAAAGATTTTATACAAGTGTTACACATAGCAAAACTCTCGTCAGTCTTTAATTCTTTCTGACATTCTCATATTGGCATTCTGACTCAGCATACCCTATTACTGTCAAATTAGAGTAGAAGCTGACTCAAAGTCAATGCCGTAAACCATGCATGTTTTCTATTTTATTAAAGCCATGTTTTGTCATGTTGAATATTTGTCTTTGCATAATTACAGCAACGCTCAAGTGAGCACATCATTGACCATAAACATAGATCTGAACAATCCCGTGTGCTATCTTCTATTTAAATAGTTGGCACACAAATTTATGGTGGCATTTTGTCTTATTGGCTGAACGTTAATAATAATGCTTTTTTAGAGCTGGATTAAAATACATTTTCTATAAGACACCATTGGATAGAACAAGGAACCAAGCTCTTAACAGTTATTCTGCCATCAGTCCATAGTGACTCCTTCCACCTCCCTGAATCTGAAAAGCCCCATTTAGGTGGACTGCAATATTATCTGTTACATTGTATCATGGAATTGAAAAAGTTTTATGGTATTTTATAACCTCATTAATGTATCTCTGGAAATTATAAAAGAAATATTTTAGAAAGTGAAATATTTGGAAAATTATGCCCTTTAGTCTTCAGAGGTTGGAATTACAACATAGAGCCAAAAATCAAACATGAGAATGTACGTATTCTTGTTTTCTTTTCTTTTTTTAGGAGAATTTTTCCTCTTCTATGAGCCTCATAAAGACTACTGGGGTTTTTTGACCCCCATGACTGTGCCTAGAATCCAGGGCTTAGCAGCTGTATACAAGGACTCTATCTACTATATAGCTGGAACCTGTGGAAATCATCAGCGTGTGTTTACTGTAGAAGCCTATGATGTTGAGCTCAATAAGTGGACTCGTAAAAAGGACGTTCCATGTGACCAGTCCATAAATCCATACCTTAAGCTGGTACTTTTCCAGAACAAGCTCCATCTATTTGTTCGGGCTACTCAAGTGACTGTGGAAGAACACGTCTTCAGAACCAGCAGAAAAAATTCCCTTTACCAGTATGACGACGTTGCTGACCAGTGGATGAAAGTGTACGAGACCCCAGACCGGCTCTGGGACCTTGGCCGGCATTTCGAATGCGCTGTTGCTAAGCTCTATCCTCAGTGTCTTCAGAAGGTCCTCTGATGGGTAGCATCACTGGCGTCTCATACTTGGGAAACTTGTCGTATGGTACAAAGGAGTGCTGTCAGTATTTAAGGAGGCTGAGAGAGTTGCGCACACAGAAATGGGTGCTCTTGCAGATTAGTGTAGGAAGGAATTTGCTTTCATCTTTTTGATGTTTCATTTCAGTAAGAAAAGGTAAACAAAGTGCAATTATCAGCAATTTTTTTTCTGGCAGAAAAGTAATCAGATCATTCTAGATTTCTGTGATAGTCACTGAGATACCAGATGAATCAAGACAACTATGCACTCCTAGAAGAGCATTTAGAGTATTACTGGGTAGAGACATTTAAACTAGTTTGATGTGACTTTTTCTGTTTAATACGGGTAACAATTTGAGGCAATATCACTAGGATTTTACTTTAGCTGTGACCTCTCTACCACAGAGAAGCACTAACTTAGATCCTCATTCTTAATATTTATATATATATATATATATAGTGTGTGTGTGTACTGTTTTCAAGTGTACTGAGATTTAAATGTGTTTTGTTATTAGAGAAGATTGAAGGAAAAACAAATGAGTTTCAGAAAGAGCTTTTAGTCTGAGTGTTTCATATTTCCCACGTAACTTTAAGTTAAGCTAAAGTTTTTTTAAGTGGCAGTTTGGGTTGATAACTTTTTCAAGTGCTAACACTGTCTCCTTTTTTTTGAAAATCTGGAAGAGTGCTCAGATTCACAGGTGGCTGGTGCTAGTCTAAGGTAATTCATGTGTATAACTAGATCGATTTAAATGGTCTGAGCCTATGCCTGTCTTTGAAATTGGTATGTGAGTTTCATGGCCATAGTACTCTACCTGTTGAACTCTTGTGATTTCACAAGATTTTCTACTTACGTGATAGGAAGATACGGCCAGTTACTGGTCTAGCTGGACTCAGTCTCAGAATATGAAGAACATTATACTGAGTTTGCACCAACATGGGCCATCGGTTGCTCAATTTCTTTTTCCATCTACCTGTCCAGTCAGTATCGGTACAGCAGAAGGTAACTTAGTTCACTTCTGCATAGATCCTAATGTGAACTTTTACACCTACTTTTAAAATTCTGTTTTCCAGAAACATACAGCTTCTGCAGTGGTCTAATTTAATTGCTTTTAAGTTTCATATTACAATTAAAACCTCATTTTTTTTTCATTTTTGCACTTAACAGTGATGAATGCTTTTACGTTGAAATCCTTCTAGCTGAAGGGGATTGGGAAGGAAAAGAGTGAGTGAATAGAACCATAGCTTTATAGGTACAAAATCATTTTTCATATTTAACTGATGAATTTCTAACAATCAGTTAGGAATATTAACGTGAAGGACAAACCAACTCATTTGTATATCTAAAGCAGGTATTCGGATCAGTAAGTTATTTTTTACTAAGCCTGGAATAATTGATAAAGGATTTAAGTATAGCCCAGAGTCTGTCCTCAATCAGAACATTTTTATTCACTTAAAAGAAGCAAACTGGCATGGTTTGCATTTCCAAAATCTTGCGCACACTGTAATGTGATACTGTGAAACAAATTTAAAACATTGCCTCTTCGCATCACATACCTCGTTGTTCAGAAGCTTTCCGAACTGCTTTATATAAGTAGGGAATGTTTTCTGAAACAGAAGTTTAAACGGACAGCATTTATAGAATTAACATTTTAATATGTAGTCTTAGCTAGAGATGTGGTTTCTTCTTATTGGCCTTTATAGTGTGTCTGTAATCTCTGTATAAACTTTGTCAAACAACTGTTTTTTCCCTCCTCAGTTTTTCTTTATCATCATGCTGTTTTGGGGTTATTTCTGTGAGTTTTTAAGTCATTATTTACAGTTTTGCATTGCTGAGGAGAGGAGAAAAACAAAAATAACCAGTTTTTGCAAGAGATGTTCATGTAATTTATTTTTGAAAGCTTTGTTTCATAAGATTTCCTGCCGCTTTTTGACAATCTTCTGTATTTAGAAAAATGTATTACTTGAAAACATGACACAGAACTTTGGGTTGGCAGTTTACATGCGCTGTGTGGTTACTTCTATGGTAGATTTATTCTCCTGATCTGCACAACAGTTGCTCTTTTGCTATAACAATTTATACTGAAGGTATGATCTAAGTTTAGTGTGTCAAAACCAAGGCTTAGGATTTGTTATGGGGGTAGAATATATATGAATTTTGTATGAAGAACTATTTGTTTAAATTATATAGCTGGGATATTTTACCACTTTTAACGTGGATTCAGAAGAGGTCCTAGAAGACTTAAGATTAGTGATATGGGTGGGTTTATGTTTAGATATTTAAGGTACACTTTCTCAGTGTGACAAAAATGTAAGTCAAAGGCACAATGGGTACTACAGAATTAAAAGACAGGTCTGACATATGCCAGTTCCACTGTAACTTTGTTTTTTTGAAGAATGTATCTTAGCACTTTCCTATGTATTTTTTACACATTGAAAACTGGAATTGTAGGTACAACTCTGTTACAGGAAAGTAGAAATTATATTATTCCATCTTTTTCTGTTATCCTACAAAGTTGATGCTCAAGCATCAAGGTGATTTCCTTGGTCATGAGAAAAAGCGGATGTGATCTTCAAGGAACCAGAGTTCCTATGTAAAACAGTTTAAAATGGCATTCGATGTTCAGTGCTCAGGTATGTAGTAAGTACTGTAGTCCTATGGGGGCAAATGTGTAGATATTTTTAAACATTTTGCCATAATTGCACAATTTTTTGCATTTTTACCTGATGTCATTGTTTCTTAAAATAAAACCTTTTCTGATTGAAAACTTCCAGTGTTGTAAAGTGTTTAATGGTGACCTTTTTAGAGTTCCACTTTTTGTCCAACACTTACTGAAAATATCTACTGTAATTTATAACTGTGATTCTCAACCAGGAGGTAAATGAGGTAGCAAAATATCTTCTCTTTGTTGCTCCTCCTTGACCTATCCCCGTCACTATATTATAATACTAATAAACTGCTGTAAGGTGTTCTGTCCCTCAAATAAGTTTCTGGAAGAGAGTGTGGAAAGTTGATATAATTTCTCCCTTAAATGTATAGAATTTACAGATTAAATCATTTGGACTTGATGCTTTATTTTGGAAGGTTATTACTATTGATAATTATTAATACAACTTTTTTAATAGTTGTTGGGCTCTTCAGATTATATATCTGTCCTGCATGGAGTTTGTGTGTTTCAAATACTGGCCCAATTCATCTACATCATCAAATTTGTGGGCATAGAGTTGTTCACAGTTGTCCTTTTTTGTGTGTGTGCATAGAATCAGTAGCGGTTAACCCTCTTTCATTCTGATGTTGGTAATTTGTGTCTTCTTTTTTATCTTGGTTAACCTGGACAGAGGCTTATCAATCAACGCAGCTGTGACTTAACCCTAGCCTTGCATGGCTTTAGGTCCTCTTTATAATTTGGTATCTTATTGCTGCACAGTCCGTTTTGTCTTATGATCTCTATTTTAACATTAATACTAGTCAGTTGCTTTGTTTAAACTCCAAAAGGGAGGGTTATAACCAGGCATGTCCTACCTTCTGTCCCTGTCATGCCCAGGAATTCAGTTTTTCAGGTTTCATGGGGTCCCTTTGGCCAAGACAGGGTTTATTTAGTTGGTTGGGAGGTTGAGGGTTTTATTTTTAGATTACAAATCATACTTTAAATTATTTTCAGTGGTTGCCTTAGATTTGCAATGTATGTTTTAAAAGTAATCTAAGTTCACCTTTAAATAACACTGACTATACTGCTTCAGGTGTAGCGTAGGTACCTGACAAGAGTTCCTAATTCTTCCATCCCTTATGACGCTGCTGTCATTACTTTCACTTACACATTTGCTTTAACTGTTCAATTCATTGTTATTACTTTATATAGTTATTCTTTAGATAAATTGATATTTTAAAAATAAGACATTTTATTTCACCTTCAATTATTCCTACTCTGACACTATTCATTTCTTTATGTAGATCTAAGTTTCTGTCCTGTATCAATTTCCTTCTGCCCAAAGAACTTCTTTTATCTGACATTGCTTGCAAGGCAGGTCTGCAGGTGATGAGTAACTTCAGATTTTGTTTGTTTGAGAATGTCTTTATTTCTCCTTTACGTTTGCTGGACCTAGAATTCCAGGTTAGTGAGGTTGCTGTTTTTTGTTTTTGTTTTTCCAACTTTTAAAAGTGAATAGTCTTCTGATTGAATCTCACTGGTTGAGTGGGCCTGTCTTGAGGCTGTGACCCTCACAGGTAATTCCCTACTGGTATAGCTGCTTACTTTCCCCTGCTCCATCCTCCCTTCCCTGGCTGCAGCATTCCTAATCTTATTTACTTGAAGCCCTGACCCCTGTTGGTTCTGTCCAATCCTCCCGTTAGGTGAGAAAAGAAGCCTAGAGGGGTTGGGGTGGGAGGAATGCTCTTCCCTGCGGCTTTTGTCAAGCTCTGTCAAAGAACATTTCCCTGGAGAGTAGCCCTTTGTTATAAAAAGGTTCTGGGTGTGTTTCGTATCTGTTATTCCTCCTCTCCTCCACCAGAGCCACCAGGGGATCTTTCTCAGATCTTTGCCATGGGAATCTGGTGGGTGTCCTCTAAGTGAAATCCACCAAAGTGTAGGGGCCCTATAAGACTGAAGTTCCACGGAGTTTCTCACTTTCATGGGAGTTCACACTCAGCCTCCAGCAATTCAGCAAGAATGACTGTTGAGGTGTTCTTACCGGTCTATGGCTAAAGCTGCTTCCAGTCCAAGTTAGCAGATCTTGACTGTGACTCTCTGGATTTGCTTCTGCTCGAGATTTCAGGGTGACTGTTTGCCCTGCAACCTGATTTCTCTGATGGATCCAAGAAAAGTCATTTATTTTTGGTTTGAACAGATTTTTTCTTGTAAGGTTGAGAGTGACAACATCCAGGATCTTTGCATTTTCAGTGATGAATCTGGAATTCCCTGTAAGAAGCTTCTAATACATATTTTAAATTGAATGAATGAATTATTCTTTAGTTTATATGGAATAGTTCATTTCCTCTTTTGTATGTGTGATATGTTTTACAATGAAAATGAGTAAAAAAGTTAGTCTCACTTTGTAAAACATGTTCATACACTTAATCATATTTAGGTGTCTTTTATTTGTAATTTACATGGTCATGGAATTGACATAGTTCAGTGAATGTGGACTCTTGAGCACCTAATAACCCAGTTTTCTAGGACCAAATTAAAATTATATGATGTAATTTAATTAAAATCATCAATCATTTTGGGATTTTTTAAAAATCAGACTATTAAAGCTAAATTGAAAATTACAATGTAATCATTTAAAATTATCCTTTTTAAGTATATACAGAACATTTTCTATTGGCTAGTTTCTTAGAAATGAAAGATTTAATAGATATTTTTTGTCATTTCTTTACTATTTCTCAAATATATGTACAACTATATGATTTGGTGAACAAAACACTGCAATAAATAGTAACTAGTAGAAAATGTGTAATATATTTTCTGAGTATTTTATATTGGGCTTATGAACGTGAATTATAGTGTTTTTGGTGACTATGGGCAGATTACTTAATTTTTCTGAGCTTTAATTTTCTCATGCATAAAATAGGCTAATAACATAACCCATCTTAGAGAGTTTTTGTGAGGATTAAATAAGCATGTAACACACTGCAGTGCCTGACATAATGAACACGCCATAAATATTCATCGTTGTTAGTATTAATAACAATACCGCTTTCTTTTAGATAGACTTAAAGCGTAAGCTTTGTAGAAAAATGTTCCTTAGTAGTTAATATAAAGTCTGTACTAGAGGGAAGTGTAGCCGTGTGGACTCTGACTGTGCCCATAAGCCGAGCATGAAAACAATTTCCACCGCGTTACAGTCACACGGTTCTCACTTCCATTTCTGGACTATGCATTTCTAAAGGACTGAAATTAAACCAATGGTATGTAAAGTAATTTATACAAGGCTTGTAACCTCTGGCTGCAAAATAAAAATAGGCTTTTTTGTTTGTTTCGAAAAACTGAAAAGGGCCTGTCCTCATAGTTTATCTTGTTCTTTGTTCTCATTCAGAGATAAGGACCTGTCCTAGTCAGTTCAGGCTGCCATGACAAATTTTCATAGACTGGGTGGCTGAAACAACAGACATTCATTTCTCACAGTCCTGGAGGCTGGGAGTCCAGGGTCAAGGTGCTGGAAGATTCTGTGTCTGGTGAGGGCCTTCTCATTGTATCCTCTCATGGTAGAAAGCAGAGAGAAAGAAAGAAGCTCTCTAGTGTCTTTTTCTAAGGGCACGAATCCCAGAGCGCTCATGACCTAACCACCTCCCAAAGGCCCTACCTTCCTAATACCATCACACTGGGGATTAGGATTGCAAAATAAGAATTTGGTGGGGTTGGGCTAGGGAGGCACAAACATTCAGTCCATAGTAGGATCTAACAGAGTTCAGGTCACGTAGTTCAGTACTTAAAACATATGCTTGCAAGTATCTTTTAAGGATAAAAAGATAAGGTTAAAACATCTTATACTAACACTTAGATTAGGATGTCTGATACCCATCCATAAGTCAAGCAGCCGAAGTTAAGTCTTGAGGAGCATATGCCAAGAACATGTGCCAATATACCACACGGGAATATTATTTCCTTGTAGTGAGAACCGGAGAAGGCAAGAAATCCACCGCACTCTCTGACAACCGGTCTTAAAGCTCAAGAGTTAGGTCAAGGTTAGCAATGGAACTTAGGAGTCCAGCATCCACAGAGCTGGTTTCAGTTGAATTCGAGGGAATGGATGAGTTAGCTCAAAGAGATAGTGTCAAATGAGAAGTGAAAGTAGCTAAGAACAAAATTTAAGACATTCAGCTGAAAGGTCAGAAGGATGGCAACTGGGAAGTCATCAGAGAAGGCGAACCACGTCGGAGCAGTACTCTGGAGAGAACCAGAACGAGATTCACAGAGAATAAATGAAACGCAGACCAAAAGGCGGCTCCTGGATCTGGCAATCTAAGGATCAGAAATGAGAAGGTGGTTCCAGCAAAGTGCTAGCGAGGGCGACTGATGGCTGAGAATCAAGGTGCCCTCGGAGGGCAGGCGTGGGTGTCGCCGGGCCGGGTGCAGGTGGGGAGATTCTGAGACACGGAGGCGCTATAGAAATGGTGTTTTTTTAAAAAAAAAAAAAAATCAGAACACTCAGGCCTTTTCAGTAAAAATGGGAAATGAGCAATATCTATGCAAAAAGTTATAACTATCCTATTTCTAGACTCTTCTCAGTTAAGAGTTAGTTCTGCAGTACCCCGGTGGCTCCCCAGAATGAAAACTACAGAGATAACGGACACACAAAAACCTACAGGCAGAGACAGGACTGGTGAAAGACAAACCCTTAGAAATAGCAGAATAACAAAGAGAAACATCCTGACCCAGAGAGTGATGTTAATATATACACTTTCTGTGGCCTCTTACATTTCTGAAAGAGAACGCAAATGTTAAGGTTTTTGCAATTTCTCGCTGCTTTGCCCCAGAGCCAAATCTGGTTCCCACCCTGACCCAAAACATCTGGCCTGTGATCAGTGCTCAAATATCCTGTGTTTTCTAAAGTATGTGGTGGGTGTGGCGATGGCAGGAGTCACAGGCAGAAGAATGGATGAGCTAATCAGAACTTGCAGACAGACAGGAAGGTGGGGAGGCCAGGAAGGTGGGACCCATCACCTGGGGGTCCGCCCCAGTGAGTGGGGAGTTTCCTGGACCTCAGCTCCAAATTGCACAGTGCATGTCTGAGGACAATTTTGGTCCACAGTGTATAAAATCACAGAACTACAGCTGGGGGTAGAAGAAAAAGGGGAGCAATTTTGGTATGTGTATACAGGCTTTTATATTCGTACGTAAATGTCATACACAGCCAAATGTGTGCATCGTTGTCTGTGTGTGTGTGTGTCTTTCTTGAAGGTTTCTAAGAAATGGTTATGGTTTTTCTCTTAAACCTACATTTCACTGCTCCAAAAAATAAAATACTGTCCACACTTTCCTGGGCGTTGAGCTATCCAGGAGTTGATTTCCTGTTTAGCATGACAAACTCCGTATTTACCATACTTGTATGTAACAACCACCTCCCACCTGAAAAATATCTTACCATTTATGAGCCACTGGCTGATACCTTATTCTTGCATGGCACTTTCCACTTTCTGAAATGCTTTTGTATCTGTTATCTTTTTGGGTCCTACTACTGGTCCTGGTGTCTGTCACTGCCTCCCTTTTACTGTTGAGGAAACAACGAAACGGAAAGGGAATTGTTAAACTTCGTGGATCAAACTGAGCAGTCCATGCAAGCAGTCACGTTAATTTCCTCCCACTGCCCGGTGAGCCACATCCCCATCGGGGCCTGAATGCTCCTATTCAAAAGCAGAACGTGGAGGTGCCGGGCCAGGCACAGGCAGCTGGTAAAGCAGCCGGTGTGGGATGTAAGGGTGAGTGAGCTCACTTTTGGAAGAGCTGAGCTTCAAGTGACAGAGGATAACTATGTATATATGGACTGCCGTGCCGAGAAACGGCCAGGACGGGCGTGGAGACAGGAAACTGGATGAAGGTGACAGGTCAGGCGAAGATGCTGTTGGCAGCCGTCCACACACTGGTCGCAGCTCCGGGGCTCACGGAGGGAGCTGGGAGGGAAGGGCCGCGTGAGGCCGAGGAAGGGGAAGCCAGCCTTGCGATGAGCCAAGAACAGCAAGGCCCTGAGAGAGCCAGGGACACAGCCCTGAGAAGGCAAGAGAGGCCCTGTGTCAGGTGGAAACTGGCTCCGTACGACAGTGACTCCCGAAAACTCAGTTAAACCTTCTGTTCATTGTCTTTGCTGTGAAGTGATGGTTTTAAGTTCTGACTCTGACAAGTTGTTTATTCCTATGGGATGACTACATGAATGACCTCATCGACTGGACCCCCCCTTCCCTGACCCACAACTCAGAGGAGCTTCCCTGTTGCCTCCCTGTCCTCTCACCCCTCTGCACCTGCACACGGGACCCTGGTCCTCCTCTGCGTCCGCCTAGACATGACGTCCGCCAAGGGCAGGAGCCTTTAATCCCGTGTACTGCGCATGGGTCAACATGCCTGAGACAGGACTCCCCCAACTATTCCAGAAACGACGGTATCAACGTCTCTTTTCTGCTTACTGCGAGTTCGAGTTTCCTCTCTGGGTCTCTCTGACTCTGTATTTCCTGGTGTTTGGAAAGATATATTTTCAGGCTTAGCAGTGATTGGCAAACATTTTTATACGGGGCTTGGTATTTAATGTCCGGAAAAGTTGTGAAATCAATTAGCTGCAGATAAAGACGGACACATGGAAATATGTGGTGCTTTTCTGCACGTGTGTTGTGTTCTGTACATGATGAGACCGTTGCTTATCACGCAGCACTTGAACCCTGTTTTCCCAGATTTTAGGGAGAGGACTGCCTTTAGTTTTGGAGCAGGAGCACTTGCGTGGAAATCCCACCTCCTGACTGAGAAGCGGACTGGGTGGAAACGGGGAATAGTTATCCGTGTTGAGTTTTCAAACACTTTTCCTAAAGGCTTACCACGTCTCTGGAGAGTTTAGATTTCAGCACCAAACAATGATACAGTGCACTGATTCTGTTTTATCATGTCGTATGTACGGTGGGGAAGGGTAGCGAAAAATAAAATTGAAAGAGATGGGAGAAGGGGAAGGGAACCGGGCTCCTGAAAGGCAACTGTTAAACTTACAGGATCAAATTTAGCTTTAAATGAAATTGGACATTTTGTTAATTTCCTCATATTTTCCAGTGAAGGGTGACTCAGAAGGATGGCCTGACTGGTTATATTCAAAGTAACGAAATGATTTTCCTACATACCTCTGAGTTACAATATTACTTTTGTAACCTGTTTCATGCTGCACGTGGAGCCTTTAGATTCCCAGATGGGCTCCCCCGCATGATTAAAAAATATCCATTCTCTTCCCCTTCTTCCATCTCTGTTCATATACATCTCTGTTAATACAGTGAACATCGCTTCATTGCTTTCTACCATCCAATGCCACCACTGGTAAATTGTAGGTCATTCAGGCTCCTTGACCTTTGTAAATAACCTCTCTCTCTTTTCCTGGAGTCTTTTAGAATCTTCTATTTTTCCTTGATATTCTGAAATTTTACAAGATATTGCCTAGGTGTATGTATTTTTTTTTTCATGTTATATGCTGACACTCTGGGAAATCCTCCTGTGTCTTTTATGTGATAATTTATCCTCCTGTGTTCTTGGCTTGCTTTCTTTCTGAAATTCCTATGAGTCAGATACTGGATTTCTTAGATATGTTTGTTCTAATTTCTCTTTCTCTCTCTTTCTAAATCTCTCTCTATCTCTCTTTTCTGGAAGGTTTTCTTGATTGAAACTTTCAACCCTTCTAATAATTCGACTAATGTGTTTTTTTATCCGCAAGAAGCTTGTTTTATGATTGTTCTTTTTTATAGTAATCTAACAAATATTTTCTTTTTTTTATTGGCTACGTCTGTGGAATGTTCTTTTCTTATGTATAAAATATTTCCTTATATTCCTCTGAGAATCCTATTTTTTTTACAACATTTATCATGAAAATTTTAAACATCTAGAAAGGTTAAAGAACTGTACAGTAAATACCAATATGCCCATGGCCTCTCTCCCACAATTAAATTCTACAATTTTCATACATATGTTTCATCACATATCTATCTATCTATCCAACTAATAATTTTTAAAAGATTTTTTGTTCCCTGTGCTCTGGATTATCTCAATTTTTCCCCCAAGATCCATTTCTTTCGTTGTTTATCTTTATCTCTTCCCCATCTTCCAGGCTGACCTCATCTGTCTGAGTTCCTAGATTACCTACTCACATTTAAGGGTAAAACCACAAAACCCCTGGGCATGCCCACCACGTTTGAATGCGGCTGTGGGCTGTGCTGCGAGTGAATGGGAGTGGCTATAAATACAGATGAAGCTTCGCTTGCTCACCTACTGCTCACCTCCTACTGTGATTCCTAAATTTCATGGAAGACAACTTTTCCACAGGGGTCAGGGGTGTGGCGCTCAGGTGGTGATGCGCGGCCTGGTTCCTAGCAGGCCATGGACTGGTACCTGGCTGCAGCCTAGGGTGGGGACCACAGTGTTAGAGGAACTGTATAGGTATTCCCATTAAAGTCAGAAAAGAAAAAGTACTGTTATTTACCCCTACTCTGGTAATGCTAATCATTGCAAAATTAGACAAGGGAGCAAAACAATAATAGATTTTTGTGGCCAATAAAAAAATGAATTTATTTGTGGATGATTGGTTTGCCTACCTAGAAATCTAAGAGAATCAAGCTGAAAAGGGTAGAACTAATTATACAGTTGAGTGAGTTAGGCAGAGATAGTAGATGACTGTTAGTATAGGAATGAAAACAGCATTCCAACAGACTTTTTCAAAATGATTTTAAATGATGCTCTCATTTTAAATTTACACTCAAAGTCATAATTAATAAAGTAATTCATCCTTTTGGAAGGCAATTTATCATTTGTCCTATACATTCATGTGCATAATAATAGTAATTGTTGTATTACTTGTAACAGTACATGCAAAGATGTGTTTTAAAGTCACAGAAATGTGTATTTTTGGTATTGTTAACTGAAAAAAAATGAGGTTTTTAATATGGAAAAATTTTCTCTCCCCAGTGTCCCATTTTTACTAAAGACAAATCATAGTAGCCCCATTTATTTGTAAAATAAACTTTAGTCATTGTATGTGGCTTGATTATTTGCATAAAGTGCAGTAGGAATAATCATTGGCCATCTAGACTTTCTTTTTTAAATTGGCTTTGCTGGAGTTTTTTTTTTTTTCCATACGGGATCTTAGGTCAGACTTAAAGCCTCTTGAGCCAAGCCAAGGATTTAACTGCCTGTACATACCTGTATCAATTGGGTAAATTCACTTTTTCTCAAGATCACAAAGTAATTTGGGGTTCCTGGATCTGTCAGAAAGTGACATTCTTTACTTAGCAGTGATCAGGAAATGTTGTATGTATCAGGCCAATTTTTCCAAAGGGCTTTTATTGGCCTTAATAAAGTCAACCTAATTCCTCAAAGCAGTCTGGGCATATCAAAAAATATGCCATTCCTGCCAAAGCCTTGGTAAAATAACCAGCATCTCTAATTTCCCCAACTTTTATATCCATTTAGTTATGTCTATTATTTATTTATTTATTTAACTTAAAACCACTTCTGTTTACTTTTATAACAGATTCTTATTGAACTTCTGCAAATAACTATACTGCCATAAAATAAGAATACTTATGAACAGTTTCCAGATTCTGGAGAAATCGAGTAAAGAGAAAAATAAATGTTTTAAGTTATATACAAAAATACACTTTACCAATTTGTTGCAAGCTGTGGATAACTCAAAAGAAGGAAAAAGTGTTTCGAGGAGCCTCACTGTAAGAAAAGAATACCTTTATCTTTGTTTTAAAAAGTATATACTTTAAACTTTTTATGAGTATATTCTTATGTGTGCATCTAGGTAGAGAAAGTAATAAATATTTTGTAGCTAAATTTTATCACCATGTTAATTGATAGCTTTAAGAAAACCAAACAATTTCTCCTCTATGTCCAGAATAGTGTGAACCTGAAACTGTGCAGATTGAATCTGGGTCCTCCTCGGTTATGCTTTCTATCTAGCTGAGAAAAAAATGGTGTGTTTTCATCATATTCTGGGGTGAGAATTCTGAGAAGGGCGAGAGTGTGAATGAACATTCCAGTAGCTCTTTCCAATTTAGATCTTAGAGTATCACCTTAATTCCTTTGTTTGAAGAACTGTATTGTGAATTTTGACAGGATTTGATGTGCCTTTTTAATAATTAGGAAATAAAACTTTGTCAAAAACTGTGGTATTTGTCCCTTCTTGGTTATTTTAGATCATCTAATTTATTGCTCCCCTTTGTCAGGGGCTGAACATATTAAAATTCTAAAATTAGCTTTTTGGTCGAGTTGGCTGTAACTCTAGTGATCATAATTCATAACTAATTTGATAGCAGATAGAAAGCTCACTGGCAAATGAGTGTCTCATATTTCTAAAACATACTATATATACTTAAGTGATTTTAAAAAAACTCTAATTCTTTTCTAACCTTTAAACATAATCCGTGTTCTTTCAGCGTCAGGAGGTCAGGCTAACTGAAGCTACTCTAGCTGCAAGAATGTAACAGCAGAAATTTTATTAAATATCTTCATTTCAGAAATGTTTAGTGCAGAACCAAACCTACTCTAACTGGGATTCTTTGGAGTTGGAAAATACAGAAAACTGAGTAAAATACGTGAAGAGTTGTGGTTTTTAATGGTTTCTCAAATCTTTTTCCCTGTGAACTGTTTCTGAGATGCATTTCAAACCTTTCTATTGCAATTACGTAGTAGTTGCCCTATATTCACTTAAATTGTGTGGTAAAGTTTCTTCTGCCTTTTCTAACATTTTACCAGATTTTTATTAGTGACAACGGCATGATTTTGAAAGTGCAGTCTGGTCTTTGATCATCGAATCATGGCTCTTTGCAGAGGGTCCGAGAAAGAGGTGCTCAAAGTCTTTAGGTGGATTAACATCTAATTAGGAGAAAGACGGTGGCCTTCTCCTCCTGAGGCTGTCGGGGGAGGGCGGGTGCACGGCCATGCCCTACCCGTCCATTCCAAAGTCTCCCCCAGAACCCAAGGCCCCCTTTTGTGTGCGACATTCCTGCCTCTTTGACAGGAACGCCACTGCTTCTCGTCGAGGACTTCGTGGACGTGGGGAATGTCTAATCAGCTTATCTTCTCTACGAAACTCTCCACGTAATAGAAAAGGAATTAATTTAAATTCCTCCTCCCGATTAATTTAAAAGCGTGCTGATCTTAAACGAAGTGTTTGACCAGCGCCAAGGAGATCTCGTCAGTATTTTCATTCCTTTTAATAAAGCCTGGTATCATTTCGGTCTGTCTTGTGTATCAGATCACTGTGTGAGTTTGTATTCACTTACATGGTATTTTTCATTCTCTCTAACTCCAGCACTACTACTACCCTTACTTTCCCCTAAAAGTGCCATTTTACACTTGTTCCTACTGAATTTCATTTTATTTTTATAGACAATAAGTTTTTTTTTAATAGCTGCTGGTGCCTTTGCCCACCACGTTCCACACAGGCACTCCGAGTTCCAGCTACAACAAACAACTCACATTCCTGAGAATCGTCCGTGCTTGTCACGCCCTCATACCCGAGCGTTGGTGCATCCCCCTTCCTCTCTTCTACCTGGGCACTTGTGCTTGTCATTTAAGGCGAACCTCAAGTGTCATTGTATTTAGGAGGCCTTAACCCAGTCTAAGTGCTACCCCTTTGTGCCCCCCACATGGACCCCAGGGATCCTCTGTTGTGCCATTTGTTGGTTTATGAGTCCATCCCTGTGACCTCCGAGGACTGTGCTAACGATCTCTTTGTGGGCAGTGACTGTGATCTATTCCTGTCTCTGCTCTCAGCTCCTAGGGCCTGATTACACAGTTAGGTGTTCAAAAATGTTTGTGGAAGGGAACTAAGAGAATTTTAAAATGTATTACTGCTGTTCAGAGCATTGCAATTTATATCAATTTGATGTCACTCACAAATTACACATCCTGAGTTCCTTCATTCGGTTGATGCCAGAAACAAGAGAAATAATATCCAACATTTACTGAACGCTAACTACATGCCAGATACAATTCCAAGACCTTAAAACATTGATTCCTCTAAGCTTTACGACAACCCGTAAGGGTAGGTACTGTTATTATTCTCATTGCAGATAAGGAGAGAGACGCGCAGGAAGATCAAGATACTCCCCTACCTGGCTGCAGTCGAGTTTGCCAGGTTTCTTCCCTGTGAAGATCCTCTCTTTCCCCGGTTCCATGCTGTTCCCTGGAAGCAAGCCACCACGTGCAGCTCACACTCGCAGAGAGGGGAGGCGTGGCTCCCCTACATTTTCTTTTAAGTTTCTGGCCTTGAATTTTCGCACAGAGCATGGCCTTGGGTGATTTCCTCCTTATCACTTCGTCATTCTAAATATGGGTCTAACCGGATGTCCTGTCTCAGTTGTGTCTTCTTCCCCTCGCCCCCGCGGCAGCCTGTCTCATCCACATCAGTGTCGCTCTGTCTTCTCCTCCGTGCCAGAGGCTCCCAAAGGCTCAACCTTAGCCTTGGGGCTGAGCCTGAATATCTTCGCCCAGAGACCTGCAAGGATGTGACGGTTCAACCATCCAAAAACAGAACTCTTCCTTTCCTTCCCTTCTTCATTTCTACTCCCAGCTTCCTTATTGCTAAGTTGTCCAGCCACGAAACCTCACAGTGGTATCAAGTCTTTCTTGCTCGTACCTAATTCGGTGCTTATTACATCCTCGAAATCCTCCATATAAAATCTCTAATCTCTTCCTTTTTATCCCCATGGTTAACCACAGAGTCAAGGCCTCCTTTTCTCCTATCCAGGTAGTTTCAGCTAGTAACTTATCACAGCCTCTTTTTTGACAGTGTGTTTTATGCCTACTGTCAGGTGATTTATTCGATTACCTAAAGTTCAACTATTTTGATGTAAAAATCTCTAGTGGCTCCTTATTGGTGAATCTCTCCCTTCTCTGGTTCCTCCCTCCCTCTCTCTGCCCTTCCTTCTTCCCTTAGCTGCCTTCTTATGTACTCCACTACCAACACCAGGTATTTTACTCAAAACTAACGGGGTAGAGAGAAAAATTGTTAAAAGTTGCCTCCTCCGGTCAACCAAGGTGGAGACGTATTCTTCACTGTGCCAGGTAAGTCACCAAACATTGTAGCCCTTACCTCCAAATACTTCCATCCTCTGCTCATTGTTAGCAACATGTATCTTATCATAGATACTGCTTTGAAGCAGATTAATTGATTTAGCATGCTCTGCTCTCTGAGACAACCCCATTAGAAACACACACACACACACATACATACACAAGTTATCTCTGTTGTCTTTGAATTCATATAGTGCTGTGTTTACTTTAATGCGTGAGGCTTTCTTTACTAAAGTATAGTCCTTGTGTACATGTCTTTTATCCTTTGCCAGACTGGTAGTTTCTCCAGGCAAGTGCCATGTCTTGGTCATCTCTTGTAATCAACCTTAGTGTTTGCAGAGTGAACGCTTGGTAAATCATTTATTTATTTTTGGAGATAGGGTCTTGCTCTGTCACCAGTCTGGAGTGTAGTAGTGTCACCATAGCTCACTACAACCTCAAACTCCTAGGTTCAAGCAATCCTCCTGCCTCAGCGTCCCAAATAGCTGGGAGTACAGGCACACACCATCATGCCCAGCTAATTTTTCTAGAGATGGGGTCTTGCTATGTTGCTCAGGCTTGTCTCAAATTCCTGGCCTCAAGTGATCCTCCTACCTTGGCCTCCAAAGTGCTATGATTACAGATGTAAGCCATTGCACCTCGCCTTAGTAAATCATTTGGACAGATTACTTTGCTTTGCATTATATTGAAGAGTCCTTGGTTGGTCTAAGTGCAGTGGTGTTTACAACTAATAGATCACAACCAGTTACAGATTCCTTTGTTCCTTCTCCACTCCCACTGCTTCACTTGACCAGCTTTTAAATAAAAAAAGAAAAGGTAAAAAAAAAAAAAAAAAGAAAGAAAGAAAGAAAGAAAGAAAGAAAGAAAGAAAGAAAAGTCCTTGGGATGGAAACCAATGACTAGATAATTATCGTGAATATTCCCTTGGGTTATACACAACACCATCAAGAATGGACTATAGTTTGTATCCAATTGAGTACACATCAAATAATTATCTCTCTAACATACAAGTATTGTTAGAAATTAGTTTCTTTTATAATTTGAAAAAAATATTAGTGATAAGAACCAAAGAAAACCACATAGCTCAGGGTGCCTATACACTTAAGTAGCTTTTATTTCAAAGATTTTTAAATCCCTTTGTCAGCCCAGATATTTAAACACTTTCTAATACTTATTTGTGTAAAATAATCATGGTTTTTAGATTTGGACGTCTAAGTAATTTATCTTTTATGCACTTTCTAGAATTTATTTTTGACATAATATTCAATTTTGAATAATAACATTGAAAATCGACCCCAAGGTAAAAGTTGCAGGACAACATAAAAAATGAAGTCACTTTTAGTGTGCTTCCCATTGGCAAATTACTGTTCTGTTACTGTTTTCTTCTGCCACCAGGCTTCCTCTAATGACATGACCTTTACCACGCTAATAGACAGCAAACAAAAATCTGCCAGGCTGTGATAAAATATAGGTATTAAATATAAAATAAATTAAGCCACGAAGACTCATAAAGGTCAAATGCACAGAAGGAATTAAGTTGAAACAGTGATTTGTGTTTGACACACGTTGTACCAGGTTTTTCTCAAGGTTATTTTTGACTCTTAATGCTTAATAACTGTACTAGGACATGCAATTTTTTAAAAAAAGTAACAGTATAGTAGTGTTGACAAATGTTTGTTTGGGCTCAAATGTTGGTTTAGTCAACAACTCTTTATTGTGCACCTAATATGTGCCAGGCAATGGAGACATACGAGGGAAGACCTCAGTCACGGCCACTGATCTCTTACAGCTTATGGTTTAATGGGAGACGCAGATAAACCTGCAAGAACTTCACACACCGGCTTCAGGCTGTGAAAGGGGAAACGCAGAGGTTAGCTGTGCTAACCACCCAGACCACTAAGGTGAGCCCCGAAGATAAAGTGGGGGTCACTAGGCATAAGCGTGGGGGGAGCGTTGCATACGGAAGGCACAGAGAAGGTGCTCAGGCACAGAGGAGAAAGAACCGTGTGTGTACGGAAATGGAAAGAAGCTCATCATGGTGGGAGAGTGAAGTTAGAGAGAGCAGAGGACTATCAATTGGTGGTTCTCAATCAGGGGAGATGTTGGCGTTCAGGGGACGTTCGTCAGTGTTTGGAGACATTTTCGGTTGTTACAGCTGGTGGAGGGCATGCTCCTGGCCTCTAGTGGACAACGGCCACAGCAGCCACCAAACATCCTACAATGCACAGGACAGCACCCACAGCAAAGAATCACCCGGTTCCCAATGGCAGCAGTGCTTAGGCTGAGAAACCCGGTTACAGATAAACCTGCAGACTTAAACTGAGGCTAGAGCACAAAGCTAACGAAGGAATTTGGGATGTATTCTGGGAGTTCTGGGGCACCACCGAAGGATTTTAAGCACATGTTGCTTGTCACTCTGAGAACCACCCTACTATTATGGCTGAAACTGAGTATTTAAAATCTATACTAAGTCTCACTCACATGATCTGATGATTGTGCCTACTTTGAATTACATCTCCCTGTCTTACAAAGGTGCAAAGAGCATCATTGCGGAAAGTTTGCTAAAAGGTTAAAAACAAAAAGAAAGCAGACTTAATTCTTTGGTCCTCGCCAGTCACAATATAAATTTTTAAAAATTTTACTGGACTCTCTCCTGCCACGCAGAGTCAAGAGTGAGGGTCTGCTTCCTGAGTTTCAAGCACTTCTGGAGATCAATAGAAAATATACTGGGCCAAGATACGGTCTCAACTGGAAATAAAAAAGCTTGTACATGGAGAGCAAAGAGTTTCTTAATTTAAAAAAAATTTTTTTGGCTTAATCTAGACTCTTTTGAATATCTGATGACATTTATGGCCTCTTTTATTTCATAATTAGACACTTATACCCTCAAATGTTTAATTTCAGGGGTCAGACCCAATGGAGACGTAGTGGTTTCTCACTTGATGCTGATGTTCCCAGAAATATCTAATGGCTGGATTTATAGCAACAAATATTTGCCCAAGAAAATATACCATAGTTTAGAATCATCCAGAGAAGATCTAGCATTTTTAATCAACGAAGAACTCTTTCCAAAAATGCTCACTAAGATATCATCTGTGTCTTCTTGTAAAATGTAAGTCATATTGCATGACAGTAAAAAAAGTCTACGGAAATGAGCAATTTTTTTATGATCCATAATGAAGACAATATGTTGCTCTGGTTACAATAACCTCTGTGATGAACAATTCTGTAAAGCGTGTGCTTTCTGCTGATTCCTTTCCGTTTAATCATTACTTTCCTCTAAAAATAGTGATTGACTATAGGCTCAGTGCCTTGTAAACAGGAAGAAAGCTCGAATTTCTTTGTGCCTTAGTTCATCATAGTTTTATTTCTTCTACGATCAAGTACCAAACTTTCAATTCCTTTACCCTCTTTCACTACGAATGTTCCAATTATCTTAGTCATGACAGAACTGCCCCAAAACAGCCACAGCGTCTTACACACACACACACACACACACACACACACACACCTCTCTTCAGTTCTTTGGAGGAAACAACGCATGCTTATTTAGAGGTTCCTATCTCTTTTGGTGCCAACACCATAAACCACAGCATTTTCTACTTCTTGACTGGCAAAAGTGCTCCATCATTTTCCTCACTTCCTAGTTTTGTTCAGAGAATCTCAGTGTTGGCTTTATCACCAATTCTTGCTGTGATGTCTAGTAATCTGAACCAATTCAACCAGATTCCATTATAACAATTTAAGTGACCCTTGATATTCTTTATATTGGGGTTTTATACACTCTATAAATATCAGGCAGATGTTAACAGCCAGTCAGAATCAAAATATCAGCTGGGGCTGCAGTTCTCACTTGGGACTCAGGGTCCTCTTACCAGCTCAGTGGTTGTTTAACAATGCAGAACTCGTTTCTCTCAAGCTTTTCATGGGACCAGCTCCACCTTCAGGCCAGAAACGGCAGGTAGAGCCCTCTCATGCCCCCTGTCTCTGACGTGACATTCTGCCGCATTCCTCGAACTCCAACTGGAGAAAGCTCTCTACCTTTAAGGGCTCATGTGACTAGATTGAGTCCATCTGCATAACCCAGGATCTTCTATTTTAGGTCTGCAGCGTTAATTACTTCTGTAAAGTCCCTTTGCCTTGTGACAATATACTCACAGGTTCCAAGGATTAGAGTGTGGGCATCTTTGGGGGACAGGGGGCATTCTTCCCACCAGGTAAAGCGGCAAGGACATTCAGAGAGAGAGAGACACATAGAGAGACAGAGAGACAGAGAATGATCAGTTATAATTAGAACTATCATGGAAGAACCATCTAACTAGAACTATTAGAGGTGGGACCATTTTAGCTGGGCCTTGAGGTATAGACAGAATTTTGATTGGTGGAGATGGATATTTTGGATGAAGACAACGAAGTGTTCAGAGTTTAGAAGAAATGGTGAATAGTCAGATTTGGGGTAGGAAGTATGAAAAAGTAGGTTGGTGACAAGGAGTAGAGAAACTTAAATTATCAGTCAACAGTTTACTCTTACTGAGCATATAACGTATGCCTTACGGACGTTAAATAAAAATAAACATTAGAATTAAAAATTAAACAAAAACATTCTTTAACGGCTACAAGTGAATTCTGAGTCAAGTCAGTTTGCAATAGTTGGATACATTTGTCAGCAGGAAGTATAATGTTACTGGTTTGATGTGGGTTGTGGGAAAGATCTGAAAATTGATGAAGCCAAATACAGACTTGGTACCTCTTAGCAATTCCTGCATAAGGACTTCCCACCAATATTTGATATTTTCTATGAAGTGAGGCCTCAGATTTTATAGATGTTTACGATCAAACATCATTATAAAATCCTCTTTCTACCACAAACCTGAATGACTTGCAGGTTATCCCTTTTCCCCCTTCATTCATGAAGATGGTCAAGCATATTATGATTTGAAAATCTAGAGATTAAAAAATACAAAAGATATTATAGAAGAAAAGATTCTGTTCGCAGTAGCAACTGAAAAGATAAAAGGAAATAAACTTAATAAGAAATATGCAAGCCTTACATGAAAAAAACCTTTAAAAACTATCAATGAATACAAAAAAGACTTGAACTAATAGAAAGATATCAATTCTTCCTATGTTAATTTAAAATTTAATATGTTATGATACCAATAAAACTACCAACTTTTCTTTTTTTTTAAAACTGGACAAACTAAATATAAAATTCATATGGAAAAATAAACAAGAATATCCAAAAAGTAAAAATTCTATCAAGTCCTAGTTATCTGTCACAGGAAAAAAAAATTCTAAAAAAGAAAAGCTAAGCAGTAGGACTAGCCCTACCATATAGTAAATTATACCCTAATGTTTCAATATTTTAAACACTCTAACAGCTCAAGACTAGACAGAGAAACCAACGGAGTAGGACAATCCAGAAATAGACCCAAATGCATGCCAAATTACAGCAAAGTCATGTTAGGTCAGTGAAAAAAAATATGTGTTAGTGAATAAATGTTACTGAGACAACTGGTTGGCTACCTAGAAAAAAACTGTATCTGTACTTCATACTGATCTACAGGATAAGCTCCAAGTAGATCAATCATATCACTGTATTAATAAAAATCGAACTCATGAAAGCACTAGAATGAATGAGAAAATTCCTTCATGATCCTGGAATATCAAAAGCCATAAGAGAAAAGGTATATTTGATAATGTTAAAAATGTATTCATGGCTAAAAGCAATGTAAACTAAGTCAAAATATGCTATCAATAATAAATTGATAAAGAGATTTGCAACAATATTTGAAATAGCAAAAAGATTGGAAACAATTTAAATGCCATCTGCAGGGACCAGTTAATACATCATGTTTGAGCCGTACAATGGAATACTACGCTGCTTTAAGACAGAATAAGGAAGATCTGCATGCCTTGATACAGAAAGAACTCCAAGTTACACTACAAAGTGAAAAAAGCCAAGTGCAAAACACTGCTTTAGTATGCTAGCTGATACATAAAAGGAGGTAATTAAGGACATATATTTAATATTACATTTGCTTGTATATGGACGAGGAAACTTTGGTACATAGGAAACCAACAATAGTGTTTATCTGGAGGTTGGGAAAGTGGTTGGAGATGGTCACACGTGAGAGTAAGATTTTTCTCTCAATCCTTTTTTATAATATTTTATATTACTGATTCCAAAATTTAAATTTAAAAAAGATCTAGTAATAACTTGCCTTTTCTAGGCAGCCCTAATTCATTCTATTAATCCTTATTTTAAGTTAGCGTAAGGGAGTGAGAAAGGACAGCTTTGTTAATAAACCAGCTAAGAGAGAAAGATAAACTATCAAACAGAAAGTAAGAGGAATAAACTCACAGCACAACTGCCCTTTTGTTATGTTTGATTAAACACCTGGGACTCAACTCATTGTCCTTAAGATTAACCACCTGCGGTATCTCTAAGCGAGCCCTAGGCCGACAGCAGGGGTGTGAGCTCCCTGCTCCAGCTCTCGCCAGGCCACACCGCAAGGACCCTGATGAGCCGGCCTCCCAGAGAAGGAAAAACATTAAAAAAAGACGCAGCAACTTCACAGCCGTTTTTGGTATCAATTGGCAGCAATCGCTTTATTTCTCTCTGCGTCCCTAATAAAAACCCTCAATTCCCTACCCTCACTGCTAACACTTCTTTCTTTCTTTTAGTGTCCTACCATTCTAACCCTTTGAGAAGTAAAACAAACTTTCTGTCCTTAAAACTATTCTGATCTTTGTGTCAAGAAATCTTTCTCCATCCACGTACGAATTCACACCCTAACAGAGCGTGTACCATCCTTAGAATTTTTTCAAGGCGTCAGAATTCTATGGCATCAACTTAAAAGATAATTGACCCAGCATGTGGTCCCACGTGGTGCTAACATTCAAAAGGGCTTAGGTGATACTCAGTTTGACAAGGGTGCAGTCCTTTTGGGTTTTGGTCTTCCCCAGCTCTCATAGCCATTTCTGAATAGTCAGTCACATCCTGTAGCTCTCTGAATCCATCCACTGGGGTTTAAAAAAAAAACTCCAGGGATCTGGTGAGCCAGGGTATGTGGGCTTTGGGGCCAGGCATAGAGCAAGTCGATCTACGACTAGGATGCACAGTTAGCAAATACAGGGGACACACTGCCCAAACACTGGCCAGGATCCCCACTCTGAATTTCTTTCCCTCTTTCTCTGGCCCCAGTGAGCCTACCCTGACTCCTTGCCTCTCCAAAGCCCTATGAGTCCCAGCATGTGCAGAGTCAAAGGAGAGAAGTAGGGAGAAAACTGGACAGAGAGGTAGAAAATTGCCATTTTCAGGTGCTACATATATGAGTGGTATTTTTGGTTAACGAGGTGTTTTGGAGAAACTGCCTGATATTTCCGTTTAAACCCATTGTTATGTTTAGGTGTGTCTTTCTTTCAGAAGTTAAATTCTGGGAAAAGAGACCTGGATCCTTTCAAATAGGGCAAGTTCTGACTCTGAACACCAATTACGTGCATACAGAGGGCAGACAACAGAAGGAGCAGGCAGGCTTAGAATAAATAAAATTCCATTCTAATTAAACAAGAAAACTTGGAAGCACCTCAAGCAAGCTAAAATTACCGTGATGCCTGTTGATGTTTTAACTTCTCTTCTTCTATTGGATGAGAGGCATATAAAGAAGCAGAAAAATAAGGCCAGTGACTTGAGAAACCAAATAAAGATTTCTTTTTTTAAAAAAACAATTTTTCAATATAAAGAGGCTGGCTGAAATCGAGATGAGACTACAATATGAATGGCCTAGGAAGAACAAAGTCTATGGCGATTTTGATAACTGACCATAGTGGATAATATTTTAATTCCTTAAAGAAACCTAGAAAACCTGGAGGAAAAAATCAGATTGAAAGAGACTCACTCAAGCTTTGAAAGGAAACCCAAAGTTAAAATAAACAAGGAACATTAAGAACTGAAGATGAGTTTTAAAGAATACCGAGTTTTACCTGGTATTGTCTCTAAGGTTTTCTCAAAAATTGTGCATCTTATTTAAGGAGAGTATTTCTTCATATTTCTGTTTTTTTGTTTAATAGAGGATTCCACTTTGGAGAAAGACTAAGAAAATTTTGCTGAATGCTGTGACTGACTTAATCATGCCCACAGGAAGGCTGGCGATTCAGATCTTGAAGTCATAATTTAGACATCACTATGAATAGGATGACAGCGTCTGCCCCCAAACAGGGGATTCAAATAGTGGTCAGAGTATCAGGAGAGTATACAGAGGCCACTGAAGTGCTAACATAAAGGTGCAAATCTGCAAAATAACCTTGGTAAATAGCATACTGTTTCATATATGTTGCTTAGAGGACAACACAGAAATTGGCTCTTCAGACAGATGCAATTTTCAAAACTAGAATTGGATCTTAGGTCTTCAGAGCCTAAAAATCAAGAAAAGCAAACAAAACTTAAGGATAATAGTGAAGAACATTTAATGCTTACTTGTGCAACTTAACAGCTCGTGATTTTTTCTTTGTATAATATTACATTAGCACAGTCATTTTCAAAAGTTTTTAAAAATGGTAGAATTCATTTTTCAAATGTTATCTTCTACAGAATGTACATACATAAAGCACAGAAAAATAGAATTTTATTGGTTTTAAGCTATTTTATATGTTCACATTTATAACAGTTTTTACTTATTTATAAAACCAGAGAACATAGACTGTCGTGACAAATTGATAATTTGAAAGCAAGAGTTGTTATCACAGTAGTTATGACAGTTGCAGTCTTTTGTCAGTTTCAACACTCAACTGATTTTTGTATTTTGTTTTGTTTGCACAACAGGGAGAAAATCTTAATTCATTAAGTAGGTGTGAATAGCAGCTTTGTAACCTATTCAATTTGCATTCTTAGGGTACTGGACAATTAAACATTGATCCTGAAACACTACAAAGGACGATAGATTGCTTTTCTATATTTATTCATCATCGTTTCCAACCATTGTCCACATAACTGAGCAGTGTTCAAAGAGAAGTTGATAAAAAGATACAATCAAGTTTTTGGTAGGAAATACTTTTAAAATTTATCTTGTAACATAATATGTATTTTGGTGTCCTTGTTTTAAAAAATCTTTTGTATACTTCAATGCTTGTCTCTATCATACACTCGCTTAAAGTTTCAAAATAGTAAAATGGATTTTGTTTTGCATGTCAAGTCCAAAAATTGGTTTCATTACTAAGGATGGTATGATTGAAACCTTAATAGACTAATGAATCTTATTTACGTTGTAAAAATTATTGGCAAGATACAAAAGCTAATGAAAAATGTATAATCTAATAGAAGTCTGCACTCCTCAATAATAAAAAAGTGTGCAAAGCCATATATATTTTAAGAAATTAATATTTTATAAGAGATTCAATTATATGGAAAGAGACGTTAAAGCAAACATTTTGAAATTTGTACCTAAATGATGTCACCTGCCAGCACAAGATCAGGCATTAATATGCTCTGTAATGTGCTAAAATTTGATAGTTAACATTTTTGAGCAAGTGGGTTTGTGTATATGTGTTACAGTTTAAATCATATCTAAAAATGTATGAAGTAATGTCTGAATTAAACAAATGTGGGACTCCTGAAGCACATTTTGAAATATCTTTTAAGATATCTTAGTAGTAGAGTCAGAGTTTTGGGACTTAGGGTTGCAAACAATTAGGACAAGCCTAAAATCCTGAGCTTTCATGTTGGTGTATAAATCCCATAAAGCTCTTAATCACTCCTAGAGCAAGCTTTCATCTAATTTTCCCAAGAGAGAGTTATCAAAGCAATTCTTGGAGTTGAAGTAGGGCATGTGGGAGCTCTTCAGAGAATAGGTTCCATATACTTCTAATAAATCAATATGAATCCCAAGCTTGTCTAATTATGATTGTATTAAATTTATTTCTTTAGAATGTGTGCCATGACATTATATCTTCATCCTATTTACAAAAAGACTGAATTTCTTTTCTACAAAATGTAAAATTAAACTTTCTATAAGTTAATAATAGAACATTTTATAAAACTGTCTCACAGTAAATTTTTCTGGTTTGGCCTTTCATTAATTTTACCCTTTGTCTGTATCAACTAAAGGTGTTTTATTTAAGATATCATGAACAGTAATAACTATTGATGAAGATATAATACCTTAACTTTTCTCAGTAGGCTGGTAGCCTAGTCAGAAGCATAAAAAATATGAACACTTGTATTCTTTACATTACTGCCGATTTAGGCAAATTACCAGGCTGTATAATTACAGCCTAATTACAACTTTCACTTTCTGTGTCAATTTCATGAAATGAAATCTATTAAAAATTACATTGTCTTTATATCTTAGTTTGTTCTCCTTCCTGTCATTCTATTTTAGAAAGTGATAAACTCTAGTTAGCAACTCCTTTCCTAAAGTACGCAATGTAAAACTAGTCAGTCTCTTCTAAAGCATTCATGCTAATGATGTTAGCCATTCTGGAGTCTTGACCTTTCCTCACATTTTCCTCATTATGATAATTTTTCAAGCAATCTGTGAAAGCTAGTATCACCACTCTGACTTCCCTTAATTACGGGCTTGTTGTGACAGCTGTATTTGCATTCTCCCATCTTCTTCCTGTTTTGACCCCGTTATGTAAATCTGTTAAAGTAGTAAGTGGTGTAAATCATTTTTAAAAAATTTTTTTGTTTCATTGTGATAAAAATACTTAATATGAGATCTATCCTTTTAACAAAATTTTAAGTGTATAGTAGCAGTTGACAATAGGCACAATGCTGTATTCTTCTTGCTTCCGTGTTGTAATGGCCAAGTGAGGCTGCGGAGGGGTGTGGCACCGTGGGGCCTGGTGGGTAGTGTTGTGGGAAGGGAAAAAGGACGTCAGAAGGGGGTGGTTCGGGGGACTCATGAGCCGAGGTGTGAGGGTAACATCCTGCAGTATTAGAGTTGGACACAGCTAAACAGTCTGCTGGACAGCCAGATTTGGTCAGTCAACCTTGGTCTCCTTGCTTAGGCATATCTTAGCTGGATTGAAAAAGCTTATAAAATATCTGTTAGATAAACCCATCCACATACACAAGACATGGGAAAAAGCCATGTTAGCAGATTCCTGGTACTGTAGAAACGCCATTTTCCACCAATGCACAATTAAAAGTCTCTGCCGCATAGCTAATTCTTGCTTAGTGCTGTCCCAGTAAGGGATTAGAAGAGGGTCCATTAATCCAAGTGAGAAAAATTGGAATAATTGTTCTTGTTTTGGGGATGTATATATCCACAGATACTTGAGTGTGACCTTCATGCCAGAAATTCATATTGCTTAAAAAATAATAAAGCCACATTAAACTGAATTACATAATAGTCAGACTATGATTATCTGATACACGAGACAACAAATTTATCTGTTTCCCATTGTTTCTTTGCTGGCCAGTTCTTCCAGCTCCAATACAGCACCCCATTGATTGACACAAAGCAACAGCCTTGAAAGAATTGATTTCTTTCTTCTTATTTACTAATTCCCGTGTTGTCCATCCTATAAGAAAAATAAAGTACTTTGCCGTATCTTCCAGCTTCCAGGAAAAAAACTCTACCTGGATTAGAAAGCCCTATGATAAGTGGGGCAGGTGATACTGTCAAAAAAATTAGGAAGGCATGACTTAGGATGGTTACTCTATCCACACGTAAGATGCATGGGTGTGCCTCATTTATTGCATCTTTGACCGGAAATGTAGAGATCTGATGATTTCATCCATTCTTTCCCCCTCATTTTGCTGCACACAACATATAAAAAATTATTCAGGTGGATCAAAGACCTAAATGTGAAAAGCAAAGCTTTTAAACATTTTTTTTAGAAGTTAGGGGAATATTGTTATGGTACGGAAACAAAAATGAACAGATTATAAAAGATTGATAAATTTGACATGAAAATTAAAAACTTCTATGTAAAAAAGACACTATAAACTAAGTTAAAAGACATGACACAAGGGGCAGAAGATTTTAACGGATTTTAACAGGCAAGATTTTAACAGAAAAAAACAGTGCTCCAGAACCTAGAAATAACTCCTACAAATCATTCAAAGGATGCTCAACCTCATTAGAAATTTGGGAAATGCAAAGTAAAACAACAATGAAAACATTTCATATTCCAAAATTTTAAAGTCTGTTAATACCAGGTGTCATCATGTGGAGAAAGAGGGAATTTTTATAAACTTCTAAAAGACGTATGAACTGGTACAACCATTTGGGAAAGCAATTTAGCGATACTTAGTAAAGTTGAAGATAAATCTATCCATTTTCAGGTATATGTCTTAACTTTTGTACACATGCATCAGGAGACACTATAAAGATATTCATTACAGCAATGGCAACAACTAGGGGAATGGACACATAAGTGATACAATTCTAAATGGCAGCCACAATGAATAAACATATGCCTGATACATATCAAAATATTATGCTGGGTGAAGAGCAAGTTTCACAGTATCTATAAAACAACTTACATAAAATTATTTAAATACAGGCTGGGTGTAGTGGCTTATGCTTATAATCCTAGCACTTTGGGAGGCCGAGGAAGGAGGATCACTTGAGGCCAGGAGTTCAAGACTAGCCTGGGCAATCATAGCAAGACCTTTTTTCTAAAAAAACATACAAACATTAGCCAGGCATGGTGGAGCACACCTGTAGTCCTAGCTATTTGGAAGGCTGAGACAGGTGGATTGCTTGAGCCCAGGAGTTTGAGGTTGCTGTGAGCTAGGCTGATACCACTCACTGCACTCTAGTCTGGGAAACAGAGCGAGACCCTGTGCCCCCCCCCCAATTAAATACAGTTAATGTAGTAAATATATACAAATATGAACAGAAAAGATAGAAACTATCATCAGGATAGAGGTTGCCTTTGGCAAGAGAAGCAAGGAGGGGACTAGGGAAAGGGGAAGTAAAATAGGGGCTTTCACATGTCTCTGTAATATTTTATTTCTTTAAAAACAGTTGCTGAAGCAAGCATGACAAAACTTAACATTTGTCAATACTGAGTCAGGGGTACATGAATATATATCATATTATTTTCTATACTTTTCTGCTTGTTTAAATCATTTCGTAACTACATAATAAAATGATGGTTGTATATCCTAAAAATAAATCAATAATAGAAGTTCAAAAGTGGAAATTCAGGCTACTTAAAATTTTTAAAATTATTTCCCAAAATGACAATTGATAAAAGAAGATATTTTTAAAAATTTAAAACTGATCTTTAAAGTAAAGAAAAACTAAGCATTAAATAGCAGGACTTACAGAATGTGGCCAATACGTTCCTCAGATAAAAACCGAAGGTCTTTAACGCATTTACTTCAAGAGTTAATTCAGAACAACTATCATAAACCCTGAGGCAAGTAGCTGAAGGAAATAATGAGTATGATTATAGAAATTAGTGATTTCAAAACCAGGTCTTTATAAAAACAAAGAAAAGACAAATTTCTGAAAAATTTAAGAAAATAAGGGGAAAAAAACCCAGTAAGTGATATTAGGAAAAAAACGTATAATTACAGAGCAATAACAGGGAAGTAAAAATAAAAAGAGAATACTGTGCACACTGGAGATGTGGTGTGTGAACGGATTGGAAAACATATTAAAAGAAATAATTAAAATACATATACTTATAAAATCTTGACTCAAGAGGAAATAGGAAACCCAAGTAAAAGATAACCAAGGGAAAAATTAAGGAAGTTATCAAAGGCTCTTTCCCCCAATAGCAGCTAACAATAGAATTAACCAATATATTAAAAGAATTCATCATATGATATCAATGTGTTAACTTATCAACAGAGCAAAGAAGAAAAGTCCTGATGCTTCTCGATTGTCCCTTAATTAGCATTTTGATGAAATTTAATGCTCATTACCTATTTAAATATCTCTTTAAGACTAATACTGAAACAAACTATCCTTAATAAAACAACAAATTTCTATCTCAAACTAATATCCAATATCATACATAAGGATGACATCCTAGAGCATTCACGTTAAACTAGAAATAAAATCTGAATTCCATATCTAGCATTGTTCTTGAAATTCTGGAAAGGACAAAAAACAGAAGAATATTTTTATGGAGTAAAATAAAACAAACATTTATTTGCAGGCAGTATATTTTTATTATTATTTAATTACTATTTATTTTATATTTTATTTTGAGACAGAGTCTCACTCTGTTTGGCTAGAGTGCCGTGGCGTCAGCCTAGCTCACGGCAATCTCAAACTCGTGGGCTCAAACAATCCTCCTGCCTCAGCCTCCCGAGTAGCTGGGACTACAGGCATGTGCCACCACACCTGGCTAATTTTTTCTATGTACTTTTAGTTGGCCAATTAATTTCTTTCTATTTTTAGTACAGATGGGGTCTCCCTCTTGCTTAGGCTGGTCTCGAACTCCTGAGCTCAATCTGCCACCTCGGCCTCCCAGAGTGCTAGGATTACAGGCATGAGCCACCTAGCCTGGCCTGTTTTTAAAATTTTAACTGTTTAGTAGGTAGTGAGCTCTCATTATGGTCTTAATTTGCATTTCTCTAATGGCTAGTTGTATTAATTTCCTATCACTGTTACAACAAATTATAACAAATGTAGTGGCTTAAAACAACTCAAATTCATTGTCTTATAGTTCTGAAGATCAGAAGTCTAAAGTGAGTCTGCAAAGCTGTGTTCCTTCTAGAGGCTCT
Source organism: Lepilemur ruficaudatus (assembly GCA_963574885.1). Taxonomy (NCBI): domain Eukaryota; kingdom Metazoa; phylum Chordata; class Mammalia; order Primates; family Lepilemuridae; genus Lepilemur; species Lepilemur ruficaudatus. The sequence goes on from CAUYRT010060347.1 coordinate 80,531, forward strand.
AGTGGAGAAGGTTTCCTTGCTTTTTCCAACTTCTAGGGGCTGCCTACATTTCCTGGCTGGTGGCCCCTTCTTCCATCTCAAAGCCATTGTCATAGCTTCTCCTCTCCTCTCTAAGCTCCTGCCTCTCTGCTAAAAGGAACCTTGTGATTCTATTGGGCCCACCTGTATAATGTAGGACAGTCCTCTTATCTCAAGATCCTTAATAAATTAATCACATCTGCAAAGTTCCTTTTGAATGTAAGGTAACATATTTGTAGCTTCCGGGGACTAGGACAGTAGACATTTTTTAGGGGACCACTATTCTGTCAAGCACAGCTAATGATGTTGAGCATCCTCTCATGTGTTTATCTGCCATCCTCACACTCTCTTCAGTGATGTCTTTGGTTGTTTTCTAATTGGACTGTTTATTTGCTAGTTTGTTTCTGCTACTGAGTTACGAGAGGTCTTTATATATTCCAGATACAATGCCTTTGTCAGATATGGGATTTTCAAATATTTTCTGAGTCTGTAGCTTGTCTTTCCATTTTCTTCACAGAAGAAAAGTTTTAAACTTAAATTTGATGAAGTCCAATTTATTGATTGTTTTCCTTTATGAATTTCATTTTTGGTAGCAGGTCCAGGAAGTCTTTGCCCAGCCGTAGATTATGAAGATTCTCTCCTATTTTTAAAAAAACTTCTATAGTTTACATTTTACACGTCGTTAGTCCATGATCCATCTAGATGTATTTGTTGTGTAGGGTGTCAGGTCTAGATTGTAGTTCATTTGCTCAGATTTTCTATTTCTTTGATGACATTCTCTATTATTTCATCTGTTTCAAGCGTGTTTGTAATTGCTCAAAAACATTTTTATGATGGCTGCGTTAATATCCTTGCCTGGTAATTCTAACATCTGTGTCATCTTGGTGTTGGTGTATGTTGACTGTCTTTTCTAGTTCAAGTTGGGGTCTGTTTGGCCCTTTGTGTAATGAGCGATTTTTGATTGAAGCCAGTGTGTCATTCCTTAGGTCCAAGGTCTCTAGCCATCTGCCTTTTCCTCTCCATCTTTCAGACTCTTCCTATGTGTTTTATACATAATGTCCAGAATGTTAGATGCGCTAAGCAGGAGGAAAGGGGAAAATATGTCCACTCTACCTTTCTAGGAGTGAAAGTCTGCCTAAATTACTTGTAATGGCATTTTGGTTATTGAGCACAATTCCATCACAATATTTGAATTTAAAAATTTTTCCTTTTTTTTAAAATCAGGTCTTATTGCCAGTGTTTTGGGGAATATGCTTTGTTTCACACCAGTAGTTATTGCAGGTGACTGCATCAGTGGACCAAGACTTATAATTTCAATATTTACCTCCAAAATCACAGGATGCGTATCTGCATTAAAGGAGTTTTAAATATTAAATAGATTTTAAATACACAACTTCTAATATCTTCCCTAGATAGTCCTAAGAGTTTTAACAGGCAATTGACTTAGTAAGAGTTAATTATTTCTGCACTTTGTATGAATGTCTTATAATCCTACATCCCTAACCAGAGCCATCACATCTGGTTATGCAGATTGTACATTGCACAACTCCTGGGTGTGAGGTGCTATTCACTTGTTTTCTATTATACACAGGACACAGGAAAGGAGAAATTACGGTACTACTTGGCTCCTAATCCACTGTCATCTTTTATGATCTTTGCAAATCTTTAGTACTCTTATTTGCTTTAGTAGAGCAGAGTGACTTGTTCAAAGTTATCCAGCACTCCTTAGGTGCAAAGTTAATTGGATTCTAAATCTTCTAACCTCTCTCCTCCTTCCATATATAAACACATTACTTATAAAGTACAGCTGGGAGCACAGGACTCTGAAACGCCGCAGGGATCTAGACAAAAAGTAGAGGGAGGGGATTTATAGCTGAGAGCAAGGTGATGCTTCCAGCTAGGGTTAACTTCAATTTCACGTTCTAGATTTGAGACTTACGTGTGTTCGGCCTTGGTAAGCGGCAAATAGTTCCTGGCCTTATTTCTAGACTCTCCATGCAGCCCATGGGCTGTAGATTCACTGTGGGAAGTGACAGCTCTGTACCCCTGCCCTGGGTAAGGGGGACTGAGGGTCAGCAGGGGACCCACTGAGGAGAAAGGAGTGGGGCAGGAGCTAGCAGTACCAGGGAGGACTGGATGTTTTTCCCCGAGAAGGGGACATAGGTGGACAGTATGAAACTACAGGAAATATGTAAGTAAATATAGCACCTTGATTTTTAAAAATTAATATTCACTGACAACCACCGATCTCTTTTCAATCCTGATTTTACTTTTTCCATAATGTCATACAGTATGGACTTTTCAGGTCTGGCTTCTTTGCAATTATTTATGAATTTGTGGATGAAGAATGAGATAAAACAATTTTTTTTTCTTTTTGAGACAGAGTCTCACTCTGTTGCCCAGGCTATCGTGCCGTGGCATCAGCCTTGCTCACAGCAACCTCACACTCCTGGGCTCAAGCGATCCGTCTGCCTCAGCATCCCAAGTAGCTGGGACTACAGGCATGCGCCACCATGCCTGGCTAATTTTTTTCTCTATATTTTTTAGTTGGCCAATTAATTTCTTTCTATTTATAGTAGAGACGAGGTCTTGCTCTTGCTCAGGCTGGTTTCAAACTCCTGACCTTGAGCGATCCTCCGGCCTCGGCCTCCCAGAGTGCTAGGATGACAGGCGTGAGCCACCGCACCCGGCCAATAAAATGATATTTTTAAAAGGCAGTAGATTTTTGTTTCTTTGATTTCATGTGGTACACTCAAGAGCAGAATATCAGCAATATATTTATATTTTCAAAATCTAAATGTATCCTTGCCCAGCCAACACACTAAGAATTATCGAGATCAAACTGGGGAGCAGATGCTTTGATTGATAAGAGTCTGACTCGCTCCCCCAAATTAGTTGTTTTTTCACCTTTCTGAGAAAATAAATCAATGATGTTATTGGTCATTAAACAGACACACACACAAATGCCACAACAGCATATGATGAATGTTTTCCAGAACCCCAAACAACCAAAGAGTGCATTGACAATCTGTTAGCTGTCATTTTTCACACTACTTATTAAATCTTACAGCTTTCGAATGCGTTATACCCAGTTGATAATACACTGTAAATGTTCTTCAGTGAAATCTTGTGCACAATTTTTTGGTCCATCCATGTTCAATTAGAATATCAAAAACTGTTGGAGCCCCGAACCACCAGCCACAATTTTTACCTCAAGTTTCAGATTCGTATTTTATACACTGTTCATATAACTCATCAGTTTTTCCTTCATTTATATTCATAGCATTGTGATCACTTTGATTGTGCTGCGTGGCGCAAACATTTTTGAAGAATTAAGGCCCACAGAGTCTTTCAAAGGAACCAAGGATTGCTTTATAGTTGGAAGCTGCTTTCCTCTGTTTGTGTTTTCTATGGACTTAAAGAAATGGAAACTCTCAGTTGAGATTTTCTGGAAAGTGCATGACTTCTGGCGGATTCAGTGAGTTGCTATGAGACACTGAATATGCAAATCACTTTACATGCACATTTATGCGGGAAAAAACACCTGCACATCTGGGTCCCCAGCCGTCCCTGTCGACTAATACCCGTGTAACCCAGAACTGCCCATAGCTGGGTAATGAGAATTTTAAATGTATCCGGGTTATTTTCAAGTAAATCTCCAGGTCTTCAGTGCAGCAATTAAATGTGCCAGGTTAGATGCTCATTTCATGTTACATCAACTTTCCACTCTATGAACGAAGTTCCACTTTTATGTTCAATAGGTATTTTTTACTTTACTTTGGGAAACAAAAAGACTCCAGTTAACAGCAAACAATGGGCTTTACAAGGTAAAGAAAACCATCTGGTAAACTAGAGTGTTTTACAGAATGATTTAAAAAAAAAATGGTAGGGGAAGATGGCTCCTGCCAAGCAACAGCTGAAAGACCAAATGTAACTGAAAAATATCAGGGCCAGGTTGCCCCTGATGAATATCTCCTTTTTGATTGGGTACTCACAAAATTCAGACTGTACATATATCATTTCACTTGGGCATCTACAAAGCCTTGGAGGTAAGTAGCCAAACTAGGTTATTTTCTTTGAAGTGGAGAAACTGAGACTCAGAACCCCAGTGACCTATTCAAGACCCTCCAAACAGGGGGAAACACAGGTGAGCAGTAGAATTCAGCATAATTCCCTTCCCTTGCTCAGGCCTCCACCACCGTGTCATGGCCATTCTTTCTGCTTTGGTAGCACTCATTCTTGGGTCTGTAGATCATTTATTCTATCCTCACTAGAAACAAACGCTTTATATCCTATGGCCTTTTAATTTAAATGACATCATTTATGTTTCAGTTTTTTTTTTTCTTTTTCTCAAACAGGTCTCTGGGGAGAGAATCTCTAGGAATTAATTATCTACCACACCACACTCTGAAAAGTATGAAGTTCAAACTGGTTGATGTTACTTGCAGAAAAAGGATGCCAAATAAAAGCCTAAAAAGATATTTAACAGCTAAGTCTGACACATCTTATTCCAAACTAAGTCTGACATGCCTTATGAAAGTTCACCCAAAAGCACAGTTATTGTGGGTATTTTGTTTTAAAAAATTATTATTTTTTACACCTCAGTAATAAAAATAACAGCTTCTGACCCTTTATAATCTATCATGAAAAACTTGTGTTAATATAAGATATTACCAATGGAACTCGGTTTAAATGCATGTGCATTTGTGGGTTTGTGTAAGTTCTTTTCATATGTCAAGCATTATGTAATTTCATTTGCTTAATTTATAATCTTCACAACAATTTAACGAGATACACAGTATTATTTTTATTTTACATGTAAAGGAAGTGGAACCTTTAAAAAGTTAAAGAGGGTGAGTGATTCATTCGACTTTACACAGATTTTACCTGCTTTTCCCAACCCTGCCAACGAAAATGCTCCTTCCCTGGCCTCTGTTCCAAATATTTCACCTTCTATTTACTTAAATATACTTTTTGCTCTTCTGAACTCATGCTGGTATTTATGATACGGAGAAGGCAAATTAGTGAAGAAAGACAGTCGATATCTAATCCAAAAACTAAGCAACCTAGTTAAAGAACATGAAAGAGATGACAAGGTCAATAAATTGTTCTAACGGTTGGCTCTAACTTGCCAGTCTTTCCTTTCCCAGTTTTGTTTTACATTGCCTACGACGTTTGGAGTCACTGTCTTTGCACCACTTCAGCCACCCGTTTATAACCACACCCTTATCTTTGCCCGTGAATTTTTCTCCTTCTGACACTACATATAGACATTCTGCTCTCCGATCACAACCGTCTCTCCTTTCAGTTCTCTCTGTTCTTCCCAACAAGTCAGCTCTTCGCCCACACTGAGACCTACGATCCTTTCTGGTTCTCCTCCAAGGTTCCTCTATCTTAATTTCTTTCACTTTTCGCTGTCCAGCTTAGAATTCACGTCTCTTCAGTCACTGTCTTGCAAGTGTTCTGAACTCCCTTGATCTCTTAGCCTTCTCGGACACTGGATGGTCAAAACTCCATCTACATTTGGACAAGTCGCGGAGTTCCCCTTTTCCCTACCCAGACTCCTGAGAAGTGCCGGGTACAACTGCGCAAACTGGGAACAACATACATTTATGGGCACTGACCGCAAGTGCTGTGCTCATTTTTCTCTAATAATACTATTTTCAGTCTTATTCAGTCTCGTGCGTATTTTCCAGAGCACTGAAGTCAAATATTCTCCACTCTTGTCAAGCCCTCACTTCCTTATCTCATCATCATCTTCACAGAAAAAATAGAAGCAACGCGAGGAAAATTGCCTCGACTTCCTTCCTCCAGATTCAAGTGCTTTTCCTTGCTGCATTATCCCGTGTTGGTTGGGTTCCCTTACACCGAAGCCTGAGACGGTACTGAGATGCTAATGCATTATGGGAAGGTGCAATCCAAGGCAGTGTGAGTCAGAGCAGGATGGTGTGATGGTGTGAATGCTAGTGTTCCCTCCACAGTTCACGCTGAAACTTGATCCCCAATGCAACATTATTAACCCTCACGAAATCAAGGGGCCAATCAAAGCAGATCTTTTCAAGACAGCCGCTGGCAGTGCCGCTGTGGTAACTCTTCCACACTCTGCTGCTCCCTTAAGTTTCCACAGCACCTTATGCTTCTCCTCTAAACCCGCTGTGCAGCTGCCTGTCTCCCACAGGCTACAAGCTACGTGAGAAAAGGAGAAACTACTTATGTTCTGTTCAGTATTGTGCCTCCTGTCCCTGGCATGCAGCTTGGCATAAAGGAGATGCTTGATAAGTATTTGTTACATGAAGACAAAGGGTTAATGTTGTGAGGCTCTATACGACTCTTAAAATGATAAAGATAAATGGGCAATGACATAAACAAATTAATATTCACTAATAAATATATCTAATTTTGAAAATTGAAGAGTTTTTTTCATGTATCAAAGTGACAAAAGTTTAAAAAAAGTTAATACACAAAGGGTGTGGATAAATGGTAACTGTTATACATTACTGACAAGAATATGTAAGTTATATAAATGAGCAATTAGTAATGTGTGTCAAGAGTTTTCAAATCTTCATAACCATGTCTCAGAAAATTCTACTTATAGGAATTTATCATATGAAGCCAATCAAGAGATTAAAAAAGCAATACACAAAGATCTTAATTGCAGCATTATTTATAATGGAAAATACTTGCAAATGCTATAAATGTCCAATGATAGGGAAAGGTTAAACAAATTATGGGATATAAATACAATGAGATATTAAGAAGTCAACTAGAGATTGCTTTCAATAAATACTTTATGACATAGAAAAACAGTATAATAAGTGAGAAACTTAGGATATTAAACAGCATATTTTAATCCAAATTCTGTTTATATATTTGCATTTACACATAAAAATGTATATTATTTAAAAATATAAGGAAGTGGGGAAGTGTATATGCTATAATATTAATATAAATTACTTTTGAAGAGTTTGATCATGAAGGTCAGTGTTCTTTTTCTCTTTTTATGTGCTTTCTAAAATGGGTATATTTCAAAGAAACCACAAAAAAAAAAATCCAGGACCTGGAAGAAAAATTCACTAAAGGAATTGAATATTAAATAAAAATGCAACCAAACTACTGGAAATGAACAATCTGTTCAGGGAACCATAAAGTGGGTGTGTTCTGTAATTAGGATACACACACATTCATATAAATGAACACATATTCCTAATTTGTTTCATTATTTGGTCAATGAACAATGACTACTGCTGGGATGAGGACCTCAAATTAGATATCATATATGAAGCACAGGAATGAAAATAAATTTTAATTGTCATCACAAGAGTATTAATTCTCACCAGAGACATGTGGGGAACTCACTAAGTCTTAGCTAGTCCTTATTCAGTAGTACTCACCATTATCAATATTTTATTTAAAGATATTCTTCTGCAAGTGAAATTGTCTCATATTAGTAATTAAATACTTTTACCATCTCTGTTTTTTACTTCCTTTCCTTATGATCTTGGAACCCTAAGATTTATGTCTATTTCTGAAGCCTAGTATATCAAAGTATTCACAAAATATTTTATACTGCCTTTGAAATTTTGATTTTACTACCTTTTGCATTATAAGTTTTAAAGCATTTGCTTTCAAAATGTGAGTGAAATGTGCAATTATCAAAGGTTAATTAAATTTCTTCAATCTGGAAATATTAATATTCTGAATATTTACATAGGATTAAAGGATTTGGACACAGACACACACACAACAGAGACAAAGACAGATTCGTAACTTCTAGTTCCAAGACCCTAATAAATAAGGCAATGTAATTTGATGGCAAATGATTTATTAAACAGAATCTTTCCTGACACGTGGTATTCTCTGCAACATCTGTCATTTTCCTATCTGATTATGTTCGCATCTCTTTCAGACCATTACAGACAATAGGAGTTTTGATTAGGCATGCTGGTATGCTGAATTATCTCTAAACCCAAGCTTCCTCTCTGCCTTGGTTTGGGTTTCTCCTAAAGCAAACCCCGAGCCAAGCACTTGGGTGTAAGGACCTTACTTGGCAGGTGATCCCAGGAGACACGTTGAGGGAGGCGAGTAAGGCAGGCAAAGGGGGCATGTCTGAGACAGGTGTTCATGATCGCTATTTCTGAGGGCAGCTGGAGCTCGTTCCTGCTGCAGACCCTCTGAATGTCCCACCAAGGACAAGGAAGCTGGGGTATGAATCCCATTTACCCACTGACACTGCTCTGTCATTGTTTGAAGGTCATCCCGGGGACCATAAGCGGACCGCTTGTGCCGCCAGGCGGAGAGAGGCAGATGATGTCCCGTGGGTGGGAGCTGCCTGCAGGAGACCTCTGGGTGTGAAGCAAGGCCCTGCCTGACTACCCCCTCTGTGTGGAACCGGATGTGCTCAGGGAAAAGAAGGATGGCTTTGGCTTGTTTTCTTTTGCAGAGTCTCTAGTTCTTACCCCAGCCTTAGCACTTAGGAGCCCGGTGACGTTGAGCCAATTACAAAACCTCCCTGAACGTGTTTTCTCATCTGGACTAGAGTTTTGTCAGAACAAGTATCTGAAACTTAGAAATAGGCAAAAGAACTACTGGATGCTCCTTCAGTGCAGCACAGGGCTTGATTTTCTACTGAAAAGGTGATTTTACAACTCCGTAGGGACAGAGATTAATTTGTAGATTTTGTCCCATAGAGATGCAAATAATTTCTGTCTGGGAGGACAGAGTACCCCAAAGGTGACAGTTATGGCTCCACAGATGAACTGAGACTTTGAAAGGGGCAGCGAGGGCTGAGGACCGACAGGTGGCTTGAAGGTGGCAAAAGTCTTGGTGTTCATGTGACCTCTGAAACCCCAGGTGTGACGGTTATCATTCTGACTCGGTCAAGGAATACCTAGAGAAGCGGTAAAGCATTGCTTCTGAGTGTGTCTGAGGATGTCTGCAGAAAAGACCGACCTGTGAGTGGGTGGATGAGTGGGGGAGACCTGCCGGCACTGTGGGTGGGCACCGTCCCATCAGCTGGGGGCCTGGATAGAACCAAAAAGGCAGAGGAAAGGTGTGTCCTTTCTCTCAGTGTCGCCCTTCTGCCATGGGATGACGCGGCAAGAAGGCCCTAGCCAGGTGAAGATGCCTCAACTTTGGACTTCTCAGCCTCCAGAACTATAAGAAATAAGTCTCTGATCTTTATAAATTACCCAGTCTCAGGTATTCTGTTATAGTAGCCCAAAATGGACTAAGGCACCAGGCTAATGAAACCCACGGGAATGAAAGGTCATCTACATTTATACTTGGATACCTCACATTGGAGCTGCCGTATGTTCTTTTTTCAGGAATCTGCAAACAGCCCTGCAGATCAGGGCTCAGGTTCCTCCCTCATCTGAGAGCAGCATTACAAAGAGAATAAAAGTAGCCATTGCCATGTGGATGGATCGAAAGGCTCTTTGATCAGCCATTCCACTCATGTGAGCCTATCCTTAAACCAGGGATGGTAATGAAAGTAATTTAACATACATCTATAATTAATTTGTTACACTTTTCTTGCTGCTAGCAAATCATACTGTTTTAGAAAAGTTCATGGAATTAATCTCCCAGAAGAGAGATGAAATGGAAAGACTTCGGAAATAAATGGTTTTGTTTACTCCCAAACATGTGAGTTTTAAGAGTCAATTTTAGCCATAGTCAGGGTTAATTTAGTGTCTCAAATTTGTGTTTTAGAAAGCTGTATAAAGTCAAAGATCTTCTTCTTCCCATCAGATACACAAGATATCTGCAGCATAAAAATCATTTTCCTTCTGAAGTGGTTCCTATATCTGTTAAAAGCAGTAGATAATTTTTTTTTAAGTGGGAAGATAATATAAAGGTAAGTAATGTTAGAAAAAAGACTTTACATTTATTCACTCAACTTTACCTCAAGAACAAAGATAATATTGTGTATTCGTGGCACAGGTTATCACTTAATGTTCTGTAAGTGGTTTAGGTGACAAAAAGCGGAGGCTGATTAAGTTAAGAGGTGACTAAAATCCGACCAGACTGCTAAGTAAGGTGGCCAGTTAATCCTGGTTTGCCCCAGACTTTCCTAGTTTTAACACTGAAAATTCTGTGTTTCTGGATACTCCCGCCGTCCTAGGCAAACTTGGACCATTGGTTAGTCTACCTAAGATTTCAGAAGATTTGAGTTTAAACGGATTCAATTTTGAGAAATGATGAACGGGATTAAGTAAGGACAAGTCCTAGGCTGTGTCCTTAAGGGTGGAAAACAGTCACCCAAAATACGACAGGAAAAAATGGACTGGACAGATACAGGAACCAGAGATCACAAAAAGTGTATGATCCCCAGAGGTGGAGATTTGAAGAAATCAGCTCAGTAAGACTGTCCAATTTCTTGTTGTAGGAATCCCAGCTTCAGAGAGGAATGAGTGATTTGCATAAACTTCAAACGTGTAATTCAGTTTGGATGATGCCAATGTATTAACCAATATGTGGAGAGCTGTGGCAGAAAATACTTAGCCTTAAACTAAAAATTTAGATATTATCATATTGAAAAGTATCAAGAAATACATTTAATATCCTGCTAACAATATAAGGTAAGACATGACTCACATTCTTTGACACTCCTGTCTGCTTCTTCCATCCCACTCTTTTCGTTTGTTTCCAAGAGTAGCCAGACAGTGGTTCTCACAGTGCGTTGCCAAACCAATAGCAGTCCAAGTGTGGGGTCCACTTGGACACTTAGTAGCAAATTCTCAGGACCTACAGTTACTGAATCTGAAACTCTGGGGGGAGGGGCAGAAATCTGTGTTTTCGCAAGCCTTCCAAGCAATTCTGATGCGTGCTAAATGTTGAGAACCACTGATAGGGAGCAATCCTTCCTAATTCTCTTCACATCATGGGCACATAAAAAATTAGAATTTTAAACATAGCACATGGGGCAAATGGATGAGGCTGCCTGGAGCTACAGCGAGGGGCTAAAGGGTCACTTTCTCAGCATGGCTGCAATCCATTCAGGACATCTGTTTTTGCATACCCGGTAAGAGGCTAGATGGCTACACCTGCTTTCCCCACATGGCTGCCACTCTTTCTTACTTGTGATACCAGCCAAGGTGGTACCTGTAGCCCATAATGGACTTCTCCATAGATCTGATGCTGTTGGAAATTCCAGTAAACAAATGACTTCAAAATTCTCTAGTGCAGACAAACTACAAAAATAGAAGGCAACCTAAGCAATAGATCTTTGCCTCAACTGTGTTTCCAGAAACAGACACCCTGGGTCCTGGAGCATCTTTTTAGCTAATTTAGTCAAGGGACAATAAAGGAATAGACCAGTTGACAGATGAGTCATGCCTTGTTGTTGTTGCTGTTGTTTTGTTTGGTTGTGTTTTGCCATATTGCCTTGCATCTTTTTCTGTTTGATAAATTCCCTCTTATATCTTCTGGAAAAGAATTTGGGTCTGTCATCTTTTTCAGTGTCCAAAGGGGACTTTGCTCAAAGCATCTGAGAGGGGACATTTTACTCATCCTAGCTGGGACTTGATTAACAACCAGAAGCCAATGCAGGATTCTGGTGATGGGTCCTCAGTATCCGAAAGGGCCATGGACTGAGACGACAGCTCAACAGGACTGTCAATTTCTTGTAAGAATCTCACCTTCAGAGAGGAATGAATTATTTGTATACATTTTGAATTTGTAATTCAGGATGGGTGATGTCAACGTATTAACCAATATGTGGGGAGTTGTGTCAAAAAATACTTAGCCTTAAACTGAACATTTAGATATTATCACATTGAAAAGTATCCAGAAAAACATTGTAAATTTCAGTAACCACAGCAGACTCTTTCCAGAGAGGCTTGAGTTTATTTTGCACGTGGTTTTGTGAAAATTTATGTATCTCGGCTCCAGAACAGAGGCTTTCTCCAATTTGAAGAAGCATTTAGGGCCATTTAAAATCATTCAGCTATGAACTAAACTGGACCAAGAATGTCTGTCCAATTAGGAACAACTTCCAAAGCATTCTTTTCCTTTCTAGTCATCAAAACAACATTTTCAAAGTCTCAACAGCTCACATGCATCTCCTAGTGTACTCATTGTTCCATTGTCCAAATTAATTCGATTGTGAGATACCTTTACCTCCATAACTTTGGCTTTTTCAGATTAGGTTGACATGGTAGTTGCCTTTGAATGGCCCTAACATTGAAGAGTTTATATAAGGTCAAAGAAGTACACAGGTGCAAAAATAGGACAACTTCCACAAAAGAGCTAAATTCCAAAGCTGTGCTTCTACTTAATATTTGATCTTTAGCCAACATATTTTTTCCTAACATGGAGGTATTATTTTTATGGGCATAGTGTTGATAAAGAACATTTTTAGTTAGATTGTGGTTTTATTTAAACATACATCAAGGATATAGAAATTAATGAGCCCATGGGACTCAACAAAATTTTAACTTCAAACTTCTCTCCTAGAAATAAGCAATACAGCAACAGTCAGCAAATGTTATACTATGCAGAATTAATCGTAAAGGTATGTGCCATTTGTATGTGCCTGCATGCTGTTATTTGGGGGACTCTGAGAACCCTTTCCTTCTTTCTGCTGATAACTTACATCTGTATCTGAACTTCCAACATGTGTCTTGGGGTTAGGGAGAGAGACCCTTAAAATCCACTCTTTCTTTCCAAATGTAAATAGGTGCAGAAGGATTTTTACTTGAAGCAATTTACAGTAAGGTATGGACAACTTATTCGTGTTGTTGTTCTCTCCAAGAGAGACCGAGGGTAAAAGGGAAAAACCCCCATTAAAGGAGGGAGGAAAGGTGATCAAAGTGTCAACTTCTCAATTCTGTTCAGGGTCTGAACTAACCACGTGAACCCAAACTAGTATAAGCATTAGATATTTCCATGAGGCAAGTCATCCAAGTAAGATGACAACGATGCTACTGCTAGAACTATAATAGCATTAAATATTCACTGAGCACTAATCATGTACTAGTAAACACACTGCTTCATTTATTAAATCTTAGAACTCTCCATAATAAATTCTGCTATTATCCCATTCAAAAGATGAGGAAGAAACACAGGTATAGAGCAATAAATAACTTACTCCATCACATACAAGAAAAACGTGGCAAAACTAGGGAATGATTTGGTACTCCCACTGAACAGCTCCATGACTCCAGCGGAAGCCAAAGCCTCCCCTCCCCAGGGGCTGTGGATCCTTTCTGGGAGCACAGGTTGACTAGCTGACTTCAGCTCAAAGGCTCCCATTTAACAGGAGTTAATTTGTCTCTGAATCAGAACCCAGCTCACCTGGGGACGGAGGGTGGGGTGGGGGTGGGGGTCCTGGGATGGACAGCCCTCTGCTCTTCTAAAACATTCCAAACTACTCAGACAGCCCCTGATTCAATCCAGAGTTCATAGGATCTGCTCTGCCTCTGGCCCTCTTCCAAGAAGCTGTTATTTCCGGGTTCTGCAGATCTGGCCCCATTTGGCAGAGTTCCCTGGAACGGCCACTTTCGGGCACAGCCTCAGAACAGCGTTTGCGCCTCTCGGAGACGCTCACACGCACGAGCCGCCTGTTTTCCTCTGGATGGTGCTTTTCCAGGAAGAGTAAAACGAAGAGCTGAAGCAATTTTCTAAAACAGCTTAGACAAAAACTTCAGATGAACGACCCTGATGTCTTGCAGTGTTCTCATTAGCCAAGAACTGCAATTGTCCAACCCTTGACTCTTCCTAACCTTGACAAAAATTTTTTAATTGTGTCCATAGAGAGACCATTTATACCATTGGGAACAGTGGTAAACAGCTCAGCAGTGATACGGCTCTGAAAAGAAACGTCAGTGCCCAAATCCAGAAGCAAAACCATCGGAGGACGGAACAATAGGGTTCCAATAGGCCCTACTCATATGCGCATACTTGATTTCTTTGAAGGAGCATTTCTATTACCAGATGCAAGTTGTGAGCAGGAAAATTCCTACCTTTTTTCTTTTTTTTTTTGAGACAGAGTCTCACTCTGTTGCCCAGGCTATCGTGCCGTGGTGTCAGCCTCGCTTACAGCAACCTCAAACTCCTGGGCTCAAGCGATCCTCCTGCCTCAACCTCCTCAGTAGCTGGGACTATAGGCATGCTCCACCATGCCCGGCTAATTTTTTCTATATATATATTTTTTACTTGTCCAATTAATTTCTTTCTATTTTTAGTAGAGATGGGGTCTCGCTCTTGCTCAGGCTGGTTTCGAACTCCTGACCTTGAGCAATCCTTCCTCATCGGCCTCCCAGAGTGCTAGGATTACAGGTGTGAGCCACCGCACCCGGCCCCTACCTTTCTTTCAATCTAAGCTCTCCATCAGCTGCGTGCAACACCCATCCAGGGATTCTTGCAGGGTCAGATGGAAAAGGAGTGAAGAGCTACCAGGCTTAATTCAAGGTCTACACTCCTCCTTCTGAATGAACCCGGTACTTTTTCTCACAAGCGTGCTGTGAAGAGTAGCTAATGAATGATCATAAACCACCCAGACGACTTGCAGTGCAGTACAAGTGATGGATCCCATTTTTTTCTCCATGGCTTTCCTTGCATTTTATACAGAGCACAGAGAGTCTGGGTGTCACGTCTGTGCTCTGCTATGTGATCCCTGCCGCTTTTTTCGAGTAGCAAATGCCCCTCCTCTGCTAATGCTCACACTGAGCCGCACGTGGCTGTGTTCTGTAGAGACAGCTTTCATAGATGAGGTTGCTGCGTGTGAGTCTGCCTTCTGTGGTAATGACCTTGCAGCTTTTGAATACGTGAAGAACAAGCTAACGAGAGACAGGCCCCCAAACGTATTTCCGTTCCATAGAAACAGCCGCTAAGCACAAGGAAAATCCACAGCAGCTTTGAGTGAGGTGTCTGTCACTGTCAGAGCCAAGGCTGAGCCTCCTCCAGAATCCATTTGGCGGGAAAGAGAACACTGCTTGGGGCTGACTGTCTTGTTAAACAAGAGTCTCAAAACGTCATAGCAACATAAATTTACTCCATCTTTTGTGTAGGGAAGTACAGAGATCAAAAAATGAGTCACAGAAGCCATTTTCTGAGGACCCAGGTGCAACCTCAGAGTTGCTACCTTCATGGTGGAAGAGAAGGTGATAGGTCCCTTTCCTGAGTAGGTTATTATTAACAGGAGTGCCAATGAACGGAGAAAACAGTTGTTTGTCTCAGCTTTCAGATGTTCATTTTAAATTGTATAGAGACCACAGATGAAATGAGGACCCTGGAGCGTTTCCTTTGGGGTCACCTCCTCTATGCTAAGAAACTCATCCCACTTCTCTAATAGCTGTGGGGATTTCATTTAAATCCACACTGTCACTTCCAGTTTCAGCTTGGGAGTCAACACTTTCCTTCTTACAACAAGTAAAATATGAACAAACCGAAAACCAAAAACTTTTCTTGGATGCATCAGAGTTACCAAGGTTGCAAAACAAACCGTCAACTCGTCATCTGGAGAGACAGGGTTGTCCAGAGAGACACAGCTGGGATTTGCTTATCTGGAACAGAAGCTGCTGCTGCAGCCATAAACTGGTAGGAACATTTCAATGGAAAGTTTGATAAATTGCTGAAGGCTGGGTGTTTACTGGCATACAAGCGAGAAACTCCTGGGAGCTGCCTCTCGATGGGGGGCCCCCACACCCCCAAACCTTCATGGCTTTCATATCTAGGAACCTCTGCCAGGTTCTCAAGATCCAAGAAAGGTATCCTTGTGACTCTGGAAGGAGTAGGAGAAGGGTAATCATTGTGAAATATGCCCAGAGACTCTATATAATAGTCTACTCGCCAGAGGAAAAGAAGGAGAAACATTTGTGAAAGTCAAGGGCCCACCAAAACACTGAGATTTAATTGGAAGATTACAGAATACGCTCCCTAACCTATACCACGTTACCACACTAACAAGGCTCTCGTATAGTAACAGTGGATTATGTTGAGTAGCAAGACACAGACTCTCTCTGAGAAGGAGTACGTGGGCAAGCCCAAGGTCACAGGGAGAGACCCAAACAAAGACACTCGAGAAATCTGAAGCCTCTGTCTTCTATAGGTAAAGCAGCTTAATTCCTGGTCAGATTAACATAAATCTTCACACTACAGGACTATTTAATTCAGTTTCCAGTTCCCAATACATGTTCAGCTTTCAACAAAAAATTATAAGGCATTCTAAAATGCAAAACAAATGGAAAACCAAAAACCACACAGTCTGAAGAGACAAAGAGAGTATCAGAACCAGACTTGGATATGACATAGTTGTTGGAATTATCAAACAGGAAACTGAAAGTCAGATGAAGATGTTGAGAGCGCTAATGGAATAGTAGACTACGTGCATGCAAGAGCGTACGGGAAAGGTAAGAAGAGAGATGGAAACTCCAGGAAAGAATGAAGAATGCCACGCATGGGGTGAAGAAAGAATCAGTTGGCATTAAAGATATTTCAGTAGAAACTTCCCAAACGGAACATGCAAAGAGGCAATTTTTTTTTTTTTTAAAACAAGCAAAATAGATGATCCAAGACTGTGGGACAATTGCAGATGGTTTAACGCATGTATAATTAAAATGCCAGCAGGAAAATAAAGAGACAATGGAGAAGAGGAAATATCTGAAGTAATAATGGCTGAGAACTTTTCAAAATTAACGACAAATACAAAACTATATATCCAGGAAGCTTCAAGGACACCAGGCAATATAAAGACAAAAAACAAACAAACGACCCCCTAACAAGACCACAATCAGACATATTATATTCACACTAAAGAAAGTTAAAGACAAAGGGAAAATCTTGAAAGAAGCCAGAGGGAAACAAAAACCTTGCCTACGAGGATAACAAGGATAAAAAAATCACACTGGGCTGCTAATCAGAAACCATGCAAGCAAGAGGAGAGTGAAGCAAAATACTTAGAGTATGTTAAGTATGTTAATACTTAAAAGAATGTTGGTGTCTCCCTCAAATTCATATTTTGGAGCCCTAACGCCCGGTATGGCTGTGTTTGGAGCTAGGGCCCCCAAGGAAGCAATTAAAGTTAAATGAGGTCATAAAGGTGGGACCTTGATCTGGAAGGATTAGTGTCCTTGTAAGAGACACCAGAGAGCTCACTCTCTCTCTCTCTCTCCATGTGAGGACATATTGAGGTGGTCATCTGCAGTCCAGGAAGAGAATGCTCAGCAGAAACAAAATCAGCTGGAACCTTGACTATGGACTTCTAGCCTCTACAACTATGAGAAAATAAATTTCTGTTGTGTAAGCTACCAAGTCTATGGTATTTTGTTATGGCAGCTGCAGCAGACTAATACAGTGTTGGAAGGAAAAAGCACTAAGCTGGGCTCGGGGGACCTGTAGTCCCAGCTACTGGGGAGGCTGAGGCAGGAGGATGGCTTGAGCCCAGGAGAGTGCGAATCCACCCTGGGCAATATAAAGAGATCTCATCTCTTAAAAAAAAAAATCTAGAACCCAGTGAAATCATCCATCAAAAGTGATGAATAAAAACTGAGGGAATTCACCAGCAGTCCCGTCCTGCGAGCAATGTTACGAGAAGTTCTTCAGAGAGAAGAAAAATGATATATGTCAGAAACTTGGACCTACATAAGGAAAGAAATAGCAGTGGAGAAGAAATTAATGAAGGCAAAATAAAATATTATTTTAAATTAATCTAGAAGATAACTGTGTGTTTAAGGCAATAATAGTAATAATGTAGCTGGGCCCCTTGAGATTTTAATACGCTGGCATGTTTTAATGACCCAGTTGACTGGGTCCTGGTTTGCTTGCACATGTGGACCACTCGCTTCCTGCCCAGCACCCCTTGTTCTCACAGTAATTATCAACTGCTGAGGTGCTGTTTCCTTGTCAAGCAGGAGAAGACAGCTCCATGGTCACGAGGAACATCTGTGAGTTTGTTCTGCAGGAGGAGTGAATGCCCCTGAGAAAGTTGCAACCAGCTGCTGACGCCCAGAAGCCTGGTCACGGCAGATCCTTCGCAAGCCCACAGGGAGCATTCACCAAGATAAACCGCATTCTGGAGCATAAAACATCCCTTAACAAACTTAAAAGAATAGAATTCATACAAAATATGTCCCCAGACGACAGAGAATTAAACTAGAAATCAGTAACAGAAAGATATCTGAAAAATCTTCAAATGTCTGAAAATTAAACAACACACTTTTAAATAAACCATAGGTCAAAAGAAGAGGTCCCAAGAGAAATTTTAAAAATACTTTAAACTAAATGAAATGAAAATACAACTTAGGAAAATGTGTGGGATACAGAGAAAGCAGTTCTTAGAGGGAAATTTATGCCATTAAATGTGTACATTAGAAAATAAAGAGAATCAAAATTCTATAACCTAAAGTTCTGCTGTCGAAAGCTAGACAAAGAAGTGCAATTTAAGCCTAAAGCAAGCAGAAGAAATAATAAAAATTAGAGCAAAAATCAATGAAAGTGAAAACACAAAACAATAGCGAAATCAATGAAATAAAAAACCAGTTCTTTGAAAAGTTCAATAAAATTGATAAACTTTCAGCCAAGCTAACCGTGAAAAAAAGACAGAGAGAGAGAGAGAAGATACAAATGACAATATCAGAGATGAAAGAAAGTTCATCAGTATTGATCCATTGAATGTTTATAGTATAATAAAAGAATACTAAGAATAGATAGCTTTATGCCCACAAATGTGGTAACTTAAACAGACCATTTTCTTGAAAGACACAAACTTTCAAAATGCACATGGATAAATAGATAACCAGCCCCATGTCTATTAAGTAACTTGAATCAATAATTAATAATCTTTTTTTTTTTTTTTTTGAGACAGAATCTTACTCTGTTGCCCGGGCTAGAGTGAGTGCCATGGCGTCAGCCTAGCTCACAGCAACCTCAAACTCCTGGGTTCAAGCGATCCTCCTGCCTCAGGCCTCCCGAGTAGCTGGGACTACAGGCACACGCCACCATGCCCGGCTAATTTTTTCTATATATATTTAGTTGTCCAATTAATTTATTTCTATTTTTAGTAGAGACGGGGTCTTGCTCTTGCTCAGGCTGGTTTCGAACTCCTGACCTTGAGCGATCCTCCCGCCTTGGGCCTCCCAGAGTGCTAGGATTACAGGCGTGAGCCACAGTGCATGGCCAATTAGTAACCTTCTTTAAAAAAGTCTTCTAAAAAAAGATAGACTTATGGTGATCTTTACTAAACATTTAAGGTAGAAATTATACCAATTCTCCACAATCTCCTAGAAAACAGAAGTAGAGCAAACACTTCTGAAATATTCTGAGTCGAGCATTACCCTAATACAAAAACATTATAAGAAAACTACAGATGAATACCTCTCATGAACAAAAATGCAAAAATCCTCCAGAAAATTCCACTTCCCCAAGCGTTCTCGGTGCGTTTCCACCAAGGACCTTTGCACACGCCGGCCCCTCCGCCTGGGATGCTCGCGTGGCTGGCTCACACGGTCCAGCGCTGTGCTCAATCTCACTCTCCCTGAGGGGCCTTCCGTGACCAGCCCTGCTAACCTAGCTCCATCTTCATTCTCTTTTCCTTTACTCTGCTTTATTTTTCTTTGAGGGATTATCATTATTTCATATTACACAGCAGGTCCCAAAATAATGTCATTTTGTTCAATGTTTCTCTAGAATGTCGATGAGAAAACAAAATCGATTCTTGGCTGGGCCTCTTGTCTGGTAGAGTTGGCACGTTCTCCCCGTGTCTCTGTGGGTTTTCTCTGGGTACTCTGGTTTCCTTCCACATCCCAAAGCTGTGCAGCTGTGCACATTAAGTGAACTAGCATGTCCTCGTGGTCCCAGTGTGAGGGACGGAGTGTGTGTGTGTGTGTGCGCGCGACCCATGACTGGCTGGTGTCCTCTGGGGCAGGGGGGGGTTGCCATTATGCACTCTGAGCTGCCAGGGTAGGTTCCGGCCACCCGTGACCCTGAACTGGAAAAATTGGGTAAACCATTATCTTACTTGTTCTGATTGATCTTTCTTAAATGTAAGTATAACTCACATTTATTTCAATGTTTAATATTATAAGTGTTTTGGGTCTTTATTTCAAAGTTTGGTGATATTTTTATGACCAGAAATATGCCATAGGAGCTTAATTCTTGTTTATATCAATTAGCCTGAGCTAAAATTAGTTTTGTTATAGGTTGTTTTACTTGAAGTGTCACTTCTAAGAACCTATCAATGACATTAAGTGAGGAATTACTGTATATCTATTTTTTGTTTGGGCTTTTTGCTTGTCTCCTCACTAGAATGTATTAATAATTCTGTGAGGACCCACATGTTGTCTGTCTGTCCTCAACACCTAGAACCATGCCTAGGCATCCAATAGACAGTTGTTAAATGAATGAAAAAATGTGAAACAATTACAAAATGTCACATGGACAAAGAAGATCAATACAAACGCTGTATCCCATATCCGTTTTTCAAAGATTCATAACACTCAGTAGCATTTTAAAGGTTCTGAGCAGTGATGCAGTAAACAAATTGGATTAATTTTAAAATTTCTTAAATATATATCAGCACAGAATCCCTCCTCAAAAGAACCCCTTTGAGTAGATTCAAATTGGGATGGTCAACTGACCGGCAATAATTCTACCTCACCTTCTGATGCAGACACAGCATGTTCTGCACAGGCCTAGGCCCACGCTGAACCAGTCACAGTGGCACATGATTTGTCTAACGGGTGGGCACATGAACCATGCCAGGCCAACAGGGGACATCCTTGGAAACTAGATGATGAACTGGGAGACAGACTTCCCTTGCCTCAGGCTGTGGATCTAAGGTGGTAACTTTTAAGGGGCTGTTCTACACTCCTTACCACACGGAGAAAGTCTGTTCATGGCAACAGTCAGGGAGAGACTCAGATGAGAGACGGAGAGAAAGGAAGGAAGAAAAAGCAAATAATTGAGAATAATGGGGAGAAAGACTAACCATATGGCATTTAATTCTCCAAATCCAGTCATCCTTGAAGCCATATCCACCCCTGACCTGACTTTTGGTGACATAAGAAAAATATATTCTTTTTTTTTAGACTAGCTCATTAATACACACACCCCATATCATTTTGACATAATATGCTTTGGAAAATCATGCCCTATGACAACCGCAGCAATAAGCCTGAGTTGTTGACCAGATCATTCAAATTTTAAAGGACAACAAATAACCAACCACTAACCAACCAGCAAGAGCAGATGGTGGCCTTGTCTCTGAATGATGATACACATTTTACAAACATAGATCTACTCCTTCTTCTCCTAGAGGAAATCTACACAGATTCTTATCTTCCAACAAGAGCAAGGTACTCAGACACAGTGCACGATCACGCGAAGACGAGGTAGGTGCGTGTGAGTTTTGTAGTAGACAATTCCAAGGGATGAGGTAGGTGCTGTTCACAGAGGTCTTTGGGGGCCTTTGAGTCTGGCAAACCTGACGGCCTGAGCTCTACACACCTCTGTTTCGGCACCAAGGGGAGATTATCCTCCACCCAGGAAAGCAAGACACCTGCCTGATACTTCTGCACATCCCCCCACAGTGTCTCAGCTAGAGGAGGGCTCGCTTCATGCTTGTGGAGTGAATGAAACGTAGGCTAGTCCTGTCCCTTCCTAACGGGGTTATAGTCAAGGTTGACTGAAGGAATTCTCAATAAAATTTATTTTCAGCCCATTACCTCATGAATGCTGTCCTTGTAGGTTCATATGTATTCAGTGGTTGCTTTTGAGAACTCTAAAAATACCACCCCTTGGCATTTGCCCTAGAACAGTGTGCTGCCTCGACGTGGCCGAACAGCCACACCATATGGGAGGAAACCTGGGCACTTTCAAACAGACTCCTCTTTTAGGATCAAGTCTGCTGCTGTCGCCGGGGCTTGCAGCCTCCCGAACCTCTTTATTTTGGTTCAGCATTCCAGGGTTATGATCTCATTTGCAGAGGGATTTTTAAATAGCTTGCAGTTCGGGCTTTTCACCACTAGAGTTCAACCTTGCTCTTACCTAGATGATTTCATAAACAGGAAAATAAATAAATAAAATACAACCGCATCCCCTCAAACAAAACACAAAGAAAATCCCCAGAGTACTTTCTCTAATTCAAATCCTGACCTTTCGCTACCGAGAGCCGACTTTATTCATGTGCCTTTTCTTTCTGACATCCTTAAGATTTCCTGGTTGATACTGCCATCAAGTATAAAATTCTTGAATGCCCTTGCTTAGTTACAAGTAATTTGTCAGTGCTTGGTGAATAATTTCCTCTTAGATTCAGTGTGTTTATTTCTAAGTAGGATCTTTAGCTGAAATTACCTGGCTGATTTATGGGAGAGCCATGCTTCTGGTCGGTGGAAACCGGGGACTCGCAGCCAGGCAGTCAGGGACACAGTAAACATAACTGCTGCTCTGGGTCTCAAAAGTTGACCATTCATTTTTTTAAGAAGTGTTTTATAATGTAGATTTCTTCACGAGCCAATGATTTCCAAATTCAAGAGCTACTCCCTCATTCCCTTCTTTTATATCCATTGTTTTCAGATATATTTCTCATGAGACCAAAATCAAGCACAAGGTCATATATCCCAAACCTCGCTCCCTGCAGAAGCGGTGCCTCCAAAACTTCTCATGCATGCCTGGAGCATCTCAACCAAATGGATCTAGAAAGTGCGGTGCTAAGGGACATAGGCATGCATGCATCGCCATTTAGCCTCTTAAGACCTTGGCTTTTTGAAATATCTCTTACATGCTGCAGCTAGCACTTGAAGGATATGTTGCAATGAATTCATCTTTGCCACAGGTAGAGGTCTTCTCAGAGGGTGAACCCAGGTAGAAAGGAGAGAAAACCACACTGAGTTACATAATATTGATGCTGGACAAAAAGCTCAGACAAAAATCTGAAAACCCCATATCATAATTCAGATTTTGTTTTACAAATAGCCCAGGTTCATTTTACAAATGAAGATACAAATAAGTATGAAATATGTTTTCTCATTATTTATTTTTTGGGAAATAGCTTCAGTGGAAAGAAAAAGAATATTGACTAGAGAGGGACCAGAGACACAATTTTGTCACAATTTTGCTATTGATCAAGCTACAACTCCGAGGACCACTAAAAATGACGCTATGTCAAATTAGGAATTCACAATAATTAGGGATACATAATACCAGTTGATATTTACTGAGTATTAGTATGTGCTTGGCACTTCAGATGGTTTATTTCATGTCATCTTTGTAAGAGCCTCATGAGTCAGAGATGCCCCACAGTCCCATTATATAGATAGATAAGCATTAATAGGAATAAGTAATTTGACTAAGGCCACCAGCTAGTAAGTAGTTGGAGCTGGGAGTCAAATGCAAGTACCCACTTAAACACTGTATTCAATAAGGGTTCCACATTCATACGATTTGAACACTTTGAAGGCGCAGATAAA
The DNA here is from genome assembly GCA_963574885.1 of Lepilemur ruficaudatus. Lineage (NCBI taxonomy): Eukaryota > Metazoa > Chordata > Mammalia > Primates > Lepilemuridae > Lepilemur > Lepilemur ruficaudatus. The sequence goes on from CAUYRT010060347.1 coordinate 103,951, forward strand.
AAGTACAATAACAACCCTGAAAAAAGGAGTGGTCAGAAGAGAAGATCAGTAGGAGTTAGGTGATGAAGCAAGTAATAGTAACATTATCTTCAGCTGGGGTTTTGCAAGAGACACAGATATTTTGTTCAAATGGCTGAAGTATAGAGGCTCCACCATCTCTAATAACAGAGAGTGTGGAATCAACTTGTGATGTGGCAAGAACTTCTCTCAATCACACTGACTAAAATTTTCACCAATCATTTTAAAAGGAGAATCTTAAAATTGATCTTCAAGGCTCACTATGTAGAATTTTGCAGTTCTGACAAATAATTATGCTCAGGATGGCTCTATGATGAATTATCTAGGGTTTATGTAGTATCATCTAAGCTTTTTGTTAACATTTTTATATTCTGGGCTAATGAATTCTGCCTCCTACCAAATACTATTGCAAGTCCGTACCCATGATCAGCCATTCGTTTATTCACTCACTTATCAAATATTTATTAAGCATCTACTACATGCCAGGCACTGTCCTAGGTACTGAGAATATGGAAGAAAACAAAACAAAAAACAAATAAAAATCTTTTTTTACATTTTATATTCTGGTAAAGGAGATAGAAAATGAACAGACAAATGAATAAAACATATAGTATGTGGAATGGTGATATGTATTATACAGAGAAAAGTAAAACTGGGGAGAGAGATAATCAATGCTGTTCTGTTTTGTTTGCTTGTCTCACAGTTTTAAACAGGATGGTCATGGAAGGATACCAGCAGTGATAATAATAGCAATACTAGTTCTTATTATTGAGTCATTGTAGGCTTAGTAGCAGCCGACATTTATGGAGTGCTTACTGTGTACCAAGCCTCTTTAATTTGTCATTTAATCCTCATGAGCACTCTATTTCACAGATAAGGGGGGAAAAAACAGAAAATCATAAACTTGTCCAAATCACATAAATAATAAAAGAAAGATGTGGACACTCTGAGTCAGAGCCAGGTTCTTAACCCCACTAACATGCTTCTCTTTTGGTATCCCTGCTATGTACTGTAGTTGCCTACGTAAGAGACGATAATGAGTGAACTGTGCTAATCTGACTTTCTAGTCCTGGTTTATTTCATCCATGGTAATATAACGATTAGCTGCTTATTTTCCATAATAACTCCTCAGATTCACTTGTTACACAGAATAGGTTTAGTTGGAATTGTGGTTTATTTTTATGTTTAGAAAATATACCCCCTCTAATAAGTATCTATAGCACCTGATAAAATTTAGTGTAAAATAAACTGTTTATCTATAAAAAGTATAAATTATGAATAGAGGAATTTTGGTAGGATGTGCATGGAAAGACAAAAGTAAATCAATTAGTGATAAAAATAGAATAAAGATAATATAAAAGGGCAGGGAGTACAGGTAAAACCTAGCATTTGATATAAACTCATTACTACTATCAGAAACTGAGTTTGCCTATACATTTCTTAACAGCTAAGACAGGGCAAAAACCATGCTTGGTTACATAATACTCATTCATATTTCTGATGGAAAAAGGCAGAAAAGTTTCCTTGAGAGAAACTTTGTTACAACTGAATCCTTTTAAAAGGTTCATCGGCTAACAGTGAAGAATATTTTCAAGTTTGCAGGAAGCACAGACTCCTGCAAGAGTAATTTTTCCCAATCTTCTACAATAAATGGAAGCATGAATGAAGTTGGCATTTCTGAGGAAAGAGCTGAAATGACATAATCCAGGTACTGTGCGCTCTGCATAACTCATTTAACAGTGGGGCAAAGAATGGGAGAATGGATAGTAAACATTTCCATAGTTTCTTCCTCAAATATTTATTATAGTAAGCGAACCTTTGGCAGGTGCTATGTCAAAATCAATTCCATGACTGGTAAAAATTATAGTAAGACTAATAAAAATAAGAACAGCTGCTACAAAATGACAGCAGCAGCTGATAACTGTTGCATGCTTTTCAGGAGCCAAGATCCTTGTTGGGCATTTTTACAAGCATTATTTCATTTAAGGTTACCTATGACTTTCTACGTTTGGCACTGTTGTATTTCCATTTTAAGGACGAGAAAGCTGAGGCTCAGAGAAGTTAGAAAAGTTCCCCAAAGTTGCCCAGCTTGTAAATGGCAGAGCCCAGATTCAAACATGGTCAGACTTGTTTCAAAGCGTGTTTGTGTTTTTATCGACTACTTTTTGATTATTGTACTGCCTTTAGTATATTTATTTCACATTTTTATGGGGACAATTGCAACAAGCTACAGCCACAAGACCGGAGGAGACATAAACGTTAGGATCAGAATGCACAGAGAAAAAGATGTGTTCTCAACTTCCCAGACAAAAATAGTAAGTGTAAGAAGAAGAACCATAAAAATTGCGTGGAATAGGCTCTATTGTTTATCTCGATAGACAGAAGAACTGAGGAGCAACTGTGGGCACTGTCACAGGTCAGATCAGGATCCTGCTTCAAATCCCAGATAATGGGAAAACGCTGTGACTCACGGCCTAGCGCTGTTTCAGGACCAAGGACAGCAGCACGCGTCCTTCCCACTAGGGGGCAGCGTGGTCATGACATTGCGATTATTTACAAGCCGAGCCTGGTTCTCCCACAGCAGAGAGCCCCCTCAATTTCTGTAGCTTCAGAATGGGCAGCCTGGGGGCCAAGAGTCCACACTTGCCCTAGTTAAGAACTTTGGACCTCTTTAAGGACTTGCATAAGCACACAGTAGACACCTTAGGTTTTGCACTTGTTAACCACAGTGTTAAGAGCTAGAAAAAGTGCAAAATACCAAGTTTAGAAGAGCTTTTGGAAAAATGCCAGCTTGAAACTGCTTCTCCTAGACCCTGTACTAATGTTGGTTGATTTCATGTTTACCCACACACTGACAGCAATAAAAGGCGTTGCCAGAGCATTTTTGGAACTACCTTATTTGGCTACTGAAAGTGAAGTCCTGGGAGGACAGCACAAGAAAAATGGTTAAAAACACGGGCTTTGGAACCAGACAGACCTGGATTTAGACTTGATTCCGCCACTTTTTCACAATGTGACTTTCAGTAGATGATAACTTCTCTGCACCTCCACTTCCTCAACTATAAAATAGGAATAATAATAACAATAATGTATCTCACAGCATTGTTATGATGACAGAAAGAATCTCTGAAGCACTTGGCTTGAAGCCTAGCACACAATGTTCAATGGCCACCATGATTGATGATGATGGTTCTGCTATGTGAAGGAAAAGAGAGAAATAACTCAATGTATGTCAACTTATGCTACTCAAAATAGTTTATGCATCTCAAACAAATACAAGAAGTGTATATTAATATAGCCATTTACTGGTTCATTTGCTCGCTCATTCATCCATCGAACATTTATTAAGCATCTGTAGCGTGCCAGGCAAGGGAAACTTAAAGGTAGTCATTAGGACAGCTCAAAAATATCCTGGCACATGGTAAGGACTGCTTTAGCCAATGAAACAGAGCAGTGGCATGCGTCACTGCTGCACAGGAGTTTCAAAAGCTGCTTTGCCATTCTTTCCTTCTCTCCCCCCAGACAAAGCCCAACGTTTCAGACAGCATCTGCTTGGCCAGTCCTGGTTTCTGAATGAGAAGGATGACAATGTGCAGGAAAGACCCCCGCTGACTCTTGGGGAATACAAAGTGTACAAGAAATCCACCCTTTTATTTATTTTTTACAAATTCATCTAGATGTAGGGTTATTTACTAAGCTCAGGACAACCCGGCCTATTGTCAATAATGTAAAGCTACTGCTCTCACAGCACCTTATAATGGGGGGATCCAGGCAGGGAAGCAAGCAGGTAAACAACCATCCAAACTGGAGTGTGAATGCTACAGGAGATGTAAGAGTCAAGTGTTGTGGGCAGAAGCTGAAACAGTAACTTTGTGACGTAGTGTGAGGGTGAGTTTCACAAAGAAACGGACATTTTATTGAACTCGCAAGGGAAAATTTGAACCCATCTGGTAGAGAAATACCGCAGGAGGGTGTCATGTGGAGCTCCATTCCAAGCAGAGGAAGGCACCGTCTGAGGGAGACTCAGCGAAGCCACAGAATCCAGGAAATGTAGGCTTGGAGGCAGAGGATGTTTTATTACAGCAGTCCCCAACTTTTCTGGCACCAGGGACCAGTTTCTCGGAAGACAATTTTTCCGGCGTGGCGGGAATGGGGGTGCAGTGCTCAGGCAGTGATGTGTGGTCTGGTTCCTAACAGGCTACCGACTGGTGCCAGGCCGCGGCAGCCTGGGGGTTGGAGAGGGCAGGCTTACCATCCTAGGCTGTACCATCGTAACGAACACTGAGAAATCGGCAAGGTGGGTGAGATTACATTCTATCAACCCAGTAACAATATCAGTTTTACTAGCACGCCAACTTAGATGACATACTGGGTACTATTTTGCTTGAATTCTGCTTTTGACCAGTAGCTACAGATAAGAGGCAGTAAAAACGCACATAATTTGATCAAAGCAACGTTGGACTGGAAATGAGAACCTCTGGCTGCTACTACTGGCTTTACCAATCATGAGAGGAGTCCTGGACATATCATTTGTTTTCTGTGTGCTTTTATTACCTCACTGATAAAATGAGTTGAAAAGGCCTCTGTCATTTCTGGTTTCTTCCAACGCTAAGACTGTGTTTCTAAAGCACATTTGAAAACTTTATTTTCTCTTAAAAAATTTCACTTCTGAGAAAAATCAGGCTATCAGCATGATTATAAATGGATTGCATCACAATATGTAGCAAATCCTAGTGGGGGGAACCAGTGTCTCCTTGGGTATTACCCCTTAGTGCATTCTCGAATTCTAGTGGCCTGAGGTCTCGCTCTGGTGGCCGGAGCCCCCTCTGCCCCACTGGATAGTTTGGGAATCCAGGGAATTACTGACTCTGGGAAGCAGCCATCAACAATGACTGTTGTTAGTTGATGTACAGATGCCCAAGTTCGCTTCTCTATAGGCAGGGTAATTCTGAAGCTGGAGACCCTCAGAGCTCCGCAGCAGGGTTACGTTTCCATCACTCACAGTGATAACTGGTTTGATAATGTACATTTTATTGGCTGCCTCCCCTTTCCTGGGGCACTTTTCACTCATCTACTGGGGTTTTCTGGATTCACTTTCCAAATAAATGATCTACATTTGAATCCCTGTCTCAAAACCTGCTTCAAGGGAACCCCAAGACATATGCTAACACATAGGTGAATACACACTTACATTTTTCTGTCAATTATTTTTGTAATTTGCATAAATTTACATCTCACACTTGGGTGCAAGTAAAATCACATTTTCAATTAATTAAATCTGGCTCTGAACCTTCATCAATATTCAGGTGTCCTTGTTCCTTCCATTAGCTCAGGTTATTGACGCAATTTGGAAAACTTGGAGAAGAGCCTCTGGGCTCAGTCCACCATGGTGGTCACCTAGACCCTCATAATGATTCAAAGGAGAGCAACTCCACTCCCTCCATGCCAAACTGAGGCACAGAGATTTCTGCAGTTGTTCACAAATGTGAAATTTGTTAAGCAGTCTGCCACAGACATGCCCCCAAACTGAGGGCTGTGTTAGTGCGTTTTCTGTTGCTATAAAGGGAATGCCTGAGGCTGAGTAATTTATAAAGAAAAGAGGTTGATTTGGCTCACAGTTCTGCAGGCTGTACAAGCATGGCACCAGCCTCTGCTTCTGGTGAGGGCTTTAGGGAGCTTCCAGTCAAGGTGAAAGGCAAAGGGGAAGCAGGTGTGTCACCTGGTGAGCCAGGGAAAAAGGGAGGAGGTGGTGCTAGACTCATGTAAACAATCACGTGAACTGATAAAGCGAGAGCCCGCTAATTACCATGGGGAGGGCACCGAGCTGTTCACGAGGGATCTGCACCCAGGACCCGAACACCTCCCCCCAGGCCCCACTTCCCAACACTGGGTACCAAATTTCAACAGGAGATTTGGAGGGGCCAAACATCCAAACCTTATCCAGGCCCTACTGCCTCCTGGGTACTCTGGAAACCCATTGTTTCCTTCTTCTATGGGAAGTCTGTTTTGGTTCAGGGCACTCCACCTCACCCCTTTCAAATTCTAGTGTTGATATCTATCTTCTCTGGCTTTGAAGGAATTCAGCCTACTCTGAAACACCAAAACTAAATCCTTCATGCCTGAATGTGTGAGTTTCTGGTGTGTGTGTGTGTGTGTGTGTGAGAGAGAGAGAGAGAAAGAGAGAGAGAGACAGAGACAGAGACAGAGACAGAGTCAGAGAGAGACAAAGAGAAAGGATAACTTAATTTCCTGAAAACCCAACAATGCCCTGTCTTTCCTGAAGATGGGAAATACAATGTTTTATTCCTCTGGGATAGTTTATAGTCCCCCAAAAGACAAGAAACTGATCAGCGTTGGGATGTGCCTGGCTGTTATTGCTGTCAAAATAACTCATTCTGTTACCTTGTAAAAATTCGAAGAGTTTCATGTATCTAGGAGCTGGCAGGAACAGAGAAGAAGGAAAAGAAGCATTATCCCCTCTTAGGATAGAAAAGGAGCCTTTTAAACATTACTTTTGCGTGACAGGAGCTCAAATCTTCAAGAAGCTGCACTCCCATAGGCGTTTAAATTGTTAGTAGGTTGTCTTTTTCTCTACATAATTATCTTGGGAGAGGTAACCACTGATCCAGTGAGAGGTAAAATGGGTCAGGTGCCTTTAGCAGCCAGGCCATACTCTCTACTTTAGCAGATAGAAGTAGGATTTGGGGCTAACCCTAGTAACCCTAATATGGCCATTTTAATAAACACACTGCATACCAATTCTCTTCAGATGGATGAAAAGAAATCCTTTTAGGGGGAAAAAAAGAGTTCTAATATAGGAATATTTCATTTTCAACCAGGCAACCTTTCCTTCTATGCGCTGTAATACATAGCTTCTGGAAAAGGGTAAGTTTGTAATCCTGAACAAGGAGAGTCAGTTCTGTCAATGACAGTAGGCCGCTAATAATGCCATTCTATTTCTTAATTTCCAGCTGATCTGTGCCCACATTCTCTCCCATCCACCCCCGGCCCACCACCTCCCTAATGCTTTCCAACAAGCAACCAGTTACATGGCGATCAACTCAAATATTAACACCAAATAAAAAATCAAAACAAAACCCTTAAGCAACATATTCAGCTAAGGAAGGAACAGGAAATAGGTGAGTAACCAAAATAGTTTTCATTGGAAGGATAAGGTCATAAGCGATTTACTTACTGGTGAGGTGATTCATGCAATGCTGCCGAGTCACTTACGAACACAATCTGATCCTAGTTGTTATGGCAACACAGAAGGGAAAAAGTGGAAGGAGTTCACAATTACATTTTTCTTGAAATGATCCAAAATATTAACTGTAAGTATGTGAATTCTGTAGAAAACGTTATTTAAACTTTTTTTTTCCTCCGAGCTGCTGTTGGGTCGCAAGAGATGTCTGCCTGCAGCTGTTCAGGCATTATAATCCCTTCTGAGAGGAGAGCAGAAAAGCGAGGAAGGTTTGAAGAAAAACAGAAGTCCTGCTTTGCCCTCCGGACATCTTTCTCACTCCCCCTCTATTAATATGCAAGGCGTGAGACACTGAATGTCACACCCGTGTCAGAGTCTAATGCCACTGCACTGTGGAATCAAAGTGTAGAATTCTTTTGCCAATGTGACTGGGGCTTAAAAAAAATCCCATTAACCAGAATAAAAGGTCAAAAACATAATTCTTAGTTTTCCTTCAAATTTTCTACCAAAATGAGGACAAATTGGGGGAAAAAAATCCCAGGCTTTTTGAGACATCATTTTCTCAGTTTTCTAGTAGAAAATAGTGCCCTGAATAAAAAGGTCATGAAAAACCATCAAACACTCTTTTATCATACATGAATAAAAACTTACAGCTTCATCTAAGAAAGGTAACCCATAAAACCTTTTGGAAAAAGAGGCCCCTGTGACATCTTCCTTTAAAATATTTTTTTATTGCTATTATTTTTCAGAGAAATCTGATATGTTTCTCACAATCATGCACTTAAAGATGGTACTAAGAGCGCAATGAAGTGAGCCATTAATTATTATTTCCATCCCCAGGAAAACGGAACTTTATTCATGGTGGGCCATCGGTGTCTAATTCTGGAACTCTCTTGCCCACAACTCTGGAATCTCTGTCTCTTGTATCGATGAGAATTCAATTGACTTTAGTGACTGAGAGTTTATGTGAGAATTTGAACAAGGAGAATTTTCCCAGTGGCTTGCCAAAAGTCGTCTTGACCAGTCAGCATTTCTGTGTGCGGGCTGCTAAGGTGGGGTGAGGTATACATACTTCCATCTGCTTTCTCAGCAGATACGACTTACCAGGATCACCCAAGTAACACTTCTATCCCAACACGATGAGTACACAGGCTTTGGTGTAAGTATGTGAGTAGCACCAGAGTTGTAGGATGCTGCTCTGGGCTAGTGGGATACGTGAACAAGTTGTTCCTAATTTTTTTTTGTAGGAGACGGGTATTTGGGATTAGCTTTTCAAATTTTACACCTATTCAAATTTTACGCCAGTGGTTCCCATCCTTCTGTGTGCAGCACATTTTCAAACACAGAAATTTGAGCAGCACCCCCGAAGTCAGCCATAATTGCAACCTAAAGCATGTTAACAGTAGGACAGTATTTTGTGGCTTCAGTAAATGCACCCACAATGTTTTCTTGTTCTCTTGGTCAGCCTCCGTCTTTGTCTTTTTAAGTAAAACTGTTTATCACTCTGACTGATTCAAGAATTAGGTGCTGGGAGTGCAGCAGTGAATAGACAGGCATGGTCGCCGTCCTCACGAAATCTATGTCCTGGAGACAGAGCCAGACGCCAAACAGGTAATCACACAATCTCTTTGGCTGCATTTCGATCAGCTTAAAGGGGAGGCAGGCAAAACAAGCGACAAACAAATTTAAATACTATTACAAATAAACATTTTCTCCTTCTCCTCCTCTTTCTCTTTTAAGAAGCTTGGGGGGAAAGTGATCAGTACATTCTGTTCACATCACCACTCAACAACTGTTAAATACCCTGACAACAGCAGATGTTGACTCTAAAACGCACGGCATCTGGTTAGTGCACGAAGAACAGCAAATGCAAGTGCAGGCCTGGCCTCCTAAACGTGCCCTGAGACGTCCTGGAGGATCTCAGGGAATTTCTGGACAGTCCTAGCACCTGGCACTCCACCAGCCTGAGCCTTCTGGGAATTTCCTGTGGCTTCAAGATGCTTCCAGAGACATTGTTTTTCTCTCAGAGCCTTTGTCAAGAGCAGGGTGTTCACCGAAGCCAGCCCTGGTGCCCTTGCGACAACTGCACGCTGCTGATTTTCTTGGCAAGGGAAGAAAGCAGAGATAATATTTGAAGCCCCTGACAGTCCAAGATTTGCAAACTTTAGGGAGAAGAAAAAGCAGCTTTCAAGAGCCAGGACAAAGACAAAGGACTGGGATTCGGGAGACGCATGTTCTTGTCCTGGCTCCATCACTTAAAGTTTGCTCTGAAATGATGGGCAGCCCCTCCCACCTCTCTGGCCATCACACGGGTGAATGAGTTGGTTAGGCACCTCTAAGAAAGACAGCTTAATGAAGTGACTCACAAAACAGACTCCCAAGAGACAGATTTGGATTTGCATCATTTCTCTCCTAGTTTTCTAGATGAGTAACTTAGGAGGGTTACTTAGCCCCTCTAAACCTCAGTTTCCTCATCTGTAAAATGGAGATGATGATAGTACTTACTTCATAGGGTTGTTTTAAGGATTAAAAATTAAATAAAGCAAATAAAGTGCTTATCACAGTGCCCAGCTATTATTTTTGTTTTTTAAGAAAATTTATATAATTTCTTTGCTTAGTACATAAATTAAGGTGAATGAGTTTCATATAACTTTTCATGAAATAAGTAACCATATAACAACATTGAAAAATTCCGTTTGCCATTTCCTTTTTTTTGAGACAGAGTCTTGCTCTGTTGCCTGGGCCAGAATGAGTGCCGTGGCGTCAGCCTAGCTCACAGCAACCTCAAACTCCTGGGCTCAAGCGATCCTCCTGCCTCAGCCTCCTGATTAGCTGGGACTACAGGCATGCGCCACCATGCCCGGCTAATTTTTTCTACATACATACTTCCAGTTGTCCAGCTAATTTCTATTTTTTTAGTAGAGACGGGGTCTCGCTCTTG